>SJYC01128724.1:0-68542 GCA_006408675.1 Madoqua kirkii | reverse complement strand
GCTCAAAATTCTCCAAGCCAGGCTTCAGCAATATGTGAACGCTGAACTTCCTGATGTTCAAGCTGGTTTTAGAAAAAGCAGAGGAACCAGAGATCAAATTGCCAACATCTGCTGGATCATGGGAAAAGCAAGAGAGTTCCAGAAAAACATCTATTTCTGCTTTATTGACTCTGCCAAAGCCTCTGACTGTGTGGATCACAATAAACTGGAAAATTCTGAAAGAGATGGGAATTCCAGACCACCTGACCTGCCTCTTGAGAAATCTGTATGCAGGTCAGGAAGGAACAGTTAGAACTGGACATGGAACAGCAGACTGGTTCCAAATAGGAAAAGGAGTCCGTCAAGGCTGTATATTGTCACCCTGCTTATTTAGCTTATTTAACTAGTCTACTAAGTATGCAATAATACCATTATGTTTAAAACAATGTACATACTTTAAAAAACACTTCATTGCTAAAAAAGCTTACCATCATATGAGCCTTTAGCAAGTCATAAATAACACTAGCATTAGTAACAGCAAAGATCACTCAGCATAGATCCCCAGGACTGACGTAATAATGAAAAGGTCTGAAATATTCCAAGAATTACCAAAGTGTGACGCATAGATGGGAAGTGAGTAAATGCTGTTGGAAAAATGGCGCCCGTTGAATTGCTCTCCGTAGGGTTGCCACAGCCTGCAGTTCGTGAAGAACTCAAGTATTAAGCACAGTGAAACAGGGTCCAGTAAAGTCAGCCATGCCTGTATTCTGCTGCTTTGGGTGGAACATTCTCTGCATCTCTGTAAAGCTCCTCTGGTCTGATGTGTCCCATAAGGCCATTTTCTGTCTGGATGATCCAGCCATTGACATGACCCTGCTGTTGCTCTGTTGCTGCCTACATCTCCCTTCAAGGCTGTTAATATTTGCTTTATATGTTTTGGTTCTCCTATGTTGAGTGCGTAAATGTTTACAAATGTTATATCCTCTTTTTGGATTGACTCCTCTGTCATTATCTAGTGCCCTTCTTTGTCTTTTAGTACGGCCTCTGTATTGAAGTCTGTTTTGTCTGACACAGATATCACTACCCCAGCTCTTTTGGTTTCCATTTGCATGGAACCTCTTTTTCCATCCCTTCTTTTCCAGTCTGTGTGTGTCCTTAGGTCTGGAGTGAGTCTCTCATAGGGAGCATACAGATGATCATCTTTCTGTCTCCTGCCAGCCATCCTTCCATGTCTAATTGGAGATTAGTCCACTTACACTTAGGGTAATTATCGGGCATGCAGTGTTACTGGGTTTCGTGGCTTTTATATTTCCTTAGCTCTCTTACTTTGTAGTTTGATGACCTTTATCCTTGGGCTTCCATGGTGACTCAGACGGTAAAGAATCCACCTGCAATCAGGAGACCGGGGTTTGATCCCTGGAGAAGGGAATGGCTGCCCACTCCAGTTTTCTCACCTGGAGAATCCCGTGGACAGAGCAGCCTGGCGGGCTACAGTCCATTGGGTCACGAAGAGTCGGACACGACTGAGCGACTGACACTGTCACTTTCATGCTCGGATCCCTTTCTCGTTACCTTTTGTGTGTCTGCTGTATCGATTTTTGCTTTGTCATTGCTATGAGGTTTACAGATAACAGCTCATATTAATGTCTATTTTAACTTGATAAATTTATACCCATTCTAAAGCTCTATATTTTTACCTTCCCCCACCCACTTTCTGTTTGATGTCACAGTTTACATCTTTTTATGTATCCTTTTAACTAATTATTGTAGTCACAGATTTTTATTACTTTTTTAACCTTCATAATAGCATCATAAACAGTTAATCTACCTTTAATATATATTTATATTATGAGCATACAACATGGAAGATTTATACTTTTATATGTTT
Source organism: Madoqua kirkii (assembly GCA_006408675.1). Taxonomy (NCBI): domain Eukaryota; kingdom Metazoa; phylum Chordata; class Mammalia; order Artiodactyla; family Bovidae; genus Madoqua; species Madoqua kirkii. The sequence continues at coordinate 66,675 of SJYC01128724.1, read as the reverse complement.
TCTTGTTACTAATTAGCACCCTTTCTTTTCAACTTAAAAAGTCCCTTTAACATTTCTTGTAAGGCTGGTTTGCTGCTAAGTCACTTCAGTCTTGTCCGATTCTATGTGACCCCAGAGACGGAAGCCCACCAGGCTCCCCTGTCCCTGGGATTCTCCAGGCAAGAACACTGGAGTGGGTTGCCATTTCCTTCTCCAATGCGTGAAAGTGAAGTCGCTCAGTCGTGACTGTCTCCTAGCGACCCCATTTACCACCAAGCTCCTCCGTCCATGGGATTTGTCAGGCAAGAGTACTGGAGTGGGTTGCCATTGCCTTCTCTGTTTAGTGGTGATGAAATCCTTTCACTTTTGCTTGTGTGGAAAACCGTCTTTCCTTTAATTCTGAACAGTAACTTTGCAAGGTAGAGTATTCTTGGTTGGAAGGGTTTTTCCTTTCAGCACTCTGAGATGCTTTTGGTACCTTGATTATAGTGCTGGCTTTACAGGATACGCCGATGTCAAAGTCAATCAGCTTGTGCAGTTTATGAGCTGTTTAACATCATTCAGATCTCAAAGCTGCCTTTACAGGTTGGAGTGTAAGGAATGCAGACTGTTAGCAGTGTGCGAGAGCTCAGGGACTATGGCTTCCATGAGCCCTTCCTGAGGAATCTGCTAGAGAGTGAGTTTCAGACAAAAATGGCTAGAAAGACATCCATATAAATGCACAGTTAGTTGTAAAGAGCTTAATGCTGAATGAGTCCTAGTCATGTGCTCAGCTAAGATAGAGTATAACTATTAAAAAGTGCTGTGCAGCACAAGCAGCTGGAGATCTACACTTCTTAATGTTGGCACCATCCACACAAAAACACTCCCTCACCAAAAAAAATGGAAATTGGAGTTGTTAAGCTGTTGAGTCATCTCTGACTCTGCAACCCCATAGACTGATGCAGGTATTACTAGTTATCATATTGATGGTATTATTATTCTGAGACTATCCTGCTGTGTGTTAAATGAAATAAAATGAATAATCATCTATCAGTGAACATCCTTAGCACCAGAAGTACATTTGAAATAGTTTCTCACTGAAATTATCCAGAGCTCTTCTGGAAATGGCCAATCCCAGGTTTTGAAGCAGGAAAGGAACAAACATCCTGTTATACCAGACAGAAAAGAAATCAGTGACATACTTAGACATACTAAGGTTATGTCAAAGGAGCCACCTTGAACAGGCTCACAGTGCCAAAGATGGGCAGTTTGTAAAAAGTTAGAATGATTGCAGTGAACCGAAAGCCATCAGATACGCTAAATCCATGCCTTCATCCTGATATTTATTTAATAGAAAAGAATCAGTCATCTTTGAAGAATAATAAGAAACTGGTTCAGAAGGGATTAAGTATTTATCCTGCCTTTCCCACCTGATCTGTACCCCTGTGGGGAAGCAAATATTAATGAATGAAATTGCCCCTGTGTAGAGTATTCCATGTAATAAATGACAAAGAAAGGAATAGAATCACAGTATCACCATTTTGTATGTCCGGTGAATTAAAAGAGGCATAAATTATTGACGTGGTAATAACACATAAAGAGAGACAGTCTGAGGTCGTATGCCTCCTGCTGAAGGAATACACCATACTCTGTAGTCTTGGCGAAAGGAAACAAACCTGAATCTGATCAGTAAGATCATAGGGAGAATCTATAAATGAGAGATGCAGGAAGCATCAAAAAAAATGTTTTTACTCACACTGGTCAGAATAAACATCATCAAAAAGTCTACAAAAAAATAAATGCTAGGGAGGATGTGGAGAAAAGGAAAGAAACATCCTACACTGTTGGTGGGAATACAGATTGATGCAGCCAGTATGGAAAACAATATGGAGACTCCTTTAAAAACTAAAAATGGAGCTACCATATGTGGGATATATGTGGGATACATATATGAGATATATGTCCCGTTCTTGGGCATATATCCAGAAAAAGTGAGAGCTCTCATCTGAAAAGATGCACACATTCATTGCTCGTAGCAGCACTGTATTAGCCAAGATGTGGAAACAACGCCAATGTCCATAAAGAGGAATGGATAAAGATGATGCGGCACGCACATACATATACACATACAATGGAATATTACTCAGCCATAAAAGAACAGAATGGTGCCATCTGCGGCAACACGGATGGACTTCGAGATTATTATACAAATAAAGTCAGAGAAAGACTAACACCATATGATAGCTCTTATATGTGGAATCTTAAAGATTGGTGTAAAACACAGCCTCACAGACAGAAGAAGCAGACTCACGGGACGTCCCTGGTGGCCCATCAGTCAAGCTGTGCTCCCAGGGCAGGGGCGTGGGGGTGACCCCTGGTTGCAGAACTAAGATCCCGTATGTGGCACAGCATGACCAAAAAAGGGAAAACAAACTTACGGTTACCAAAGGGGAAAGGGGGAGGATAAATTAGGAAGTTGTGATTAACATGTACCCACTGCTATATAAAAATAATTACCAACAAGGGATTACTGTAGAGCACAGGGAACTCGATTCAGTGTCTTGTAATATTAATAAGTTACAATGGACAAAAATCTGAAAAAACATATATATGTATCCCATTGCTGTACACCTGAAACTAACACAAATCTTGCGAATCAACTATATTTCAATAAAAAAGAGAATACTGCAATATGTATATATTATGCTTTTTTTTTAATGGCACAGCTAAACCGGTGCCTCGGAATGCACATTTGGGTGACAGATGTGCTAAAATAAATAGAAATCAGAATAATGTTTACTTGCAGGGGAAGAGGAGCTGGGATTCAAGTAGGACATAAACGACGGGGCTTCTTGGATAAATGGTGGTTTTCTGTTTTGACCTGGGAGTGACTCCAGGAGTACTTCAGAGTAATTGATGAATCCATGTATTTACTTTGTGTGGCTTTCTGAAGTCTGTGCCTTCCCTTCATATATTTGGAATATGTTCTGTCTTTTAAATCCTGAGAGTCCTGCTTCCTACTTTAAATGCATGTTGCTGAGAAAGACGCACACTGTGAAGAATCCTTGAAGGAGTGTTCTGGGTGGCTAATCCTTAGTTCATTAAAAGAACTGTCCTGCATAATCCAGTCCTGAGAACTGGAGAGATGACCCCAGCCTTGGGTCTGCTGAAGCAGTGCCCTGCCGCCGGGCCAAGGGGCAGGGTCAGCCGCGCCCCTCTCCCTGCAGATCGGCTGCAATGCTGTCAGCTGGGCCCCCGCCGTCGTGCCCGGAAGCCTCATAGACCAGCCGTCCGGGCAGAAGCCCAACTACGTCAAGAAGTTTGCATCAGGCGGCTGTGACAACCTCATCAAACTGTGGAAGAAGCGGGGCTGGCGACCTTCTTCAGGGGAAGCTTCTACCCTGTCTGCCATGACTCGGCCTCAGTTCACCGGGAACAGAATCACCTTTTCCCCTTGTGCCCACTGAAGACTGTCTTCAGTCTGTCAGAGGACATCCTTTATTAAAATGTCAAAACCTTGCCCTTTCCTCGGGCGCTTTGACTCTTCCTAACTGCTGTCATCTGACTCCACAAATGCTATCAGAAAGATGGAGTAGCTTCTCCCCCCCTGTGGAGCCCTTGGGGCGGGGGAGGAAGGGAGGTGAGGGAATGGCGCCTAGACTCTGCCTGCTGATTCTCTCCCCTGCTAGGGAGGAGGAAGACGGCCAGTGGAAGGAAGAGCAGAAGCTGGAAGCCCACAGCGACTGGGTTCGGGACGTGGCCTGGGCCCCCTCCATCGGCCTGCCTGCCAGCACCATCGCCAGCTGCTCTCAGGTCAGCTTGGGCCCACACGGGCGTCCCCGCTAATCTCAGGAAGTCCCAGCAGCCCGTACAGTCCCCTGGGGAAAGTCCTGGGAAGGGCAGGAGGCTGGCACCGTGGACCACTCCAAATAAGAGCACTTCCGGAGCCCGCTCACCCCTCAGTGAGGTCTTGACCAGAAGCCACGGTGGCTTTCTTCCAGTTCGCCAAGAGCAAGACCAGACTCAGGACCAGGTCCCTCCTGATCCTTTATGGAAAGGGATTGGAGCTACCTGGGCATCATTCTAAGAATGTTCCCAAGCAAGGACTAGGGTCAGTGGGAAATCCTAAGACCCTGGGCTCATCTCCCTGCTCACGCTTCCTAGACAGAAAAGACCCAGGACAAGCCTTTAATTATATGCAACCACCCAAGATGAGGCTTCCCTGATAGCCGGTAAAGAATCCACCTGCAATGCGGGAGACCTGGGTTTGATCGCTGAGTTGGGAAGATCCTCTGGAGAAGGGAAAGGCTACCCACTCCAGTATTCTGGCCTGGAGAATTCCATAGACTATACAGGCCGTGGGGTTACAAAAACGTTAAACACAACTGAGCAACTTTCACTTCACTCATCCAAGATGAGGGAGCTTCCCTGGTGGCTCAGATGGTAAAGAATCAGCCTGCAATAAGAGAGACCCTGAATTTGATCCCTGGGTCAGGAAGGTGCCTTGGAAAATGGCGTGGCAACCCACTGTAGTCTTTTTACTTGGAGAATCCCATGGACAGAGCCTGGCGGGTTGTAGTCCATGGGGTCGCAGAGACAGACAGGACGGAAGTGCCTGACACTCACTGAAGATGCGAGTTAAGCCAGGCCTTTCTCGGCATTGGAGCCTGCGCGCGTGCGTGCGTGTGTTCCCAGTCGCTTCCGTTGTCTCATGCTCTGGTGTGGCCCTGTGGACTGCAGTGTGCCAGGCTGCTCCGTCCGTGGAATTCTCCAGGCAAGAAGACTGCAGTGGGTTTGCCTTGCCCTCCTCCCAGCCCTTTCTGCTTGGTCCTAAATTTGAGAGGACCAACTGTAAGAGGTTCAAATGATAAAAAAGATAATTTTGGTTTGGTTTGTTTTTTATGTGTGTTTTTGTGTGGTTTTTTGGTCCCTTCTCATTCTCTGAGCTTGGCTTTTTAAACACCTATACCCATTCCGTTGAGAAAGTACAAGGCTACTGGAAACCAAACCCAGGAGGTGACTTGGCACATGTGGGAAAGTTCCAGGGAATATTTGAGAAACAGCAATGTTGACAAAGTCCATCCCTGAAACCGGTATGAGGAAAGGGACATGGGAGAGTGTGACCAACCTGAAGTGCCTTTCTGGGCTGAAGGGATACAGGCAAAGGTGCTGGGCTAGAAATTGGTTGTCAAAGCTGTAAACACCCAGGAGGTCTTTGGCTGTGGTTTGCCCTGATTCCCTCCCTGTGTTCCTGGAAAGATCCAGTGCAGATCCAGATGGAGAAGATGTCACCAGGGAGGATTGCTGCCCCCGTCTCCTGACTCGAGCCTTCTTTTCCCAGGATGGTCGAGTGTTCATTTGGACCTGTGACGATGCCTCAGGCAACACGTGGTCTCCCAAACTTCTGCACAAGTTCAACGACGTTGTATGGCATGTCAGCTGGTCCATCACAGCCAACATCCTGGCGGTCTCAGGTGGAGACAATAAGGTCAGTTCAGTCACTCAGTCGTGTCCAACCCCATGGACTGCAGCACAGTGAGGTCTTGACCAGAAGCCACGGTGGCTTTCTTCCAGTTCGCCAAGAGCAAGACCAGACTCAGGACCAGGTCCCTCCTGATCCTTTATGGAAAGGGATTGGAGCTACCTGGGCATCATTCTAAGAATGTTCCCAAGCAAGGACTAGGGTCAGTGGGAAATCCTAAGACCCTGGGCTCATCTCCCTGCTCACGCTTCCTAGACAGAAAAGACCCAGGACAAGCCTTTAATTATATGCAACCACCCAAGATGAGGCTTCCCTGATAGCCGGTAAAGAATCCACCTGCAATGCGGGAGACCTGGGTTTGATCGCTGAGTTGGGAAGATCCTCTGGAGAAGGGAAAGGCTACCCACTCCAGTATTCTGGCCTGGAGAATTCCATAGACTATACAGGCCGTGGGGTTACAAAAACGTTAAACACAACTGAGCAACTTTCACTTCACTCATCCAAGATGAGGGAGCTTCCCTGGTGGCTCAGATGGTAAAGAATCAGCCTGCAATAAGAGAGACCCTGAATTTGATCCCTGGGTCAGGAAGGTGCCTTGGAAAATGGCGTGGCAACCCACTGTAGTCTTTTTACTTGGAGAATCCCATGGACAGAGCCTGGCGGGTTGTAGTCCATGGGGTCGCAGAGACAGACAGGACGGAAGTGCCTGACACTCACTGAAGATGCGAGTTAAGCCAGGCCTTTCTCGGCATTGGAGCCTGCGCGCGTGCGTGCGTGTGTTCCCAGTCGCTTCCGTTGTCTCATGCTCTGGTGTGGCCCTGTGGACTGCAGTGTGCCAGGCTGCTCCGTCCGTGGAATTCTCCAGGCAAGAAGACTGCAGTGGGTTTGCCTTGCCCTCCTCCCAGCCTGTTCTGCTTGGTCCTAAATTTGAGAGGACCAACTGTAAGAGGTTCAAATGATAAAAAAGATAATTTTGGTTTGGTTTGTTTTTTATGTGTGTTTTTGTGTGGTTTTTTGGTCCCTTCTCATTCTCTGAGCTTGGCTTTTTAAACACCTATACCCATTCCGTTGAGAAAGTACAAGGCTACTGGAAACCAAACCCAGGAGGTGACTTGGCACATGTGGGAAAGTTCCAGGGAATATTTGAGAAACAGCAATGTTGACAAAGTCCATCCCTGAAACCGGTATGAGGAAAGGGACATGGGAGAGTGTGACCAACCTGAAGTGCCTTTCTGGGCTGAAGGGATACAGGCAAAGGTGCTGGGCTAGAAATTGGTTGTCAAAGCTGTAAACACCCAGGAGGTCTTTGGCTGTGGTTTGCCCTGATTCCCTCCCTGTGTTCCTGGAAAGATCCAGTGCAGATCCAGATGGAGAAGATGTCACCAGGGAGGATTGCTGCCCCCGTCTCCGACTCGAGCCTTCTTTTCCCAGGATGGTCGAGTGTTCATTTGGACCTGTGACGATGCCTCAGGCAACACGTGGTCTCCCAAACTTCTGCACAAGTTCAACGACGTTGTATGGCATGTCAGCTGGTCCATCACAGCCAACATCCTGGCGGTCTCAGGTGGAGACAATAAGGTCAGTTCAGTCACTCAGTCGTGTCCAACCCCATGGACTGCAGCATGCCAGGCTTCCCTGTCCATCACCGACTCCTGGAGCGCACTCAAACTCATGTCCATCGAGTCAGTGATGCCATCCAGCCATCTCGTCTGTGTGGTATTCAAACCTCCCAGCTCTTCACCACCTGGCAGCCCTCATTTTGCTCTCTGTCTCTCTGAATGGACCATTCTAGGACCTCCTGGAAGTAGAATTATAAAGGAGTTGATTTTGTGAGTGGCTTGTTTCACTTAGCATAGTGTCGTTGTTGTTGAGGCATACAGCTGATGGACAGTGTGTTCATCTCTGCTGCACAGCAGTCGTTCAGTTAAACATATTTCTTTCATGTTCCTTTCCATGGTGGTTTGTTACAAAAACTGAATGTAGTTCCCTCTGTTCTGTGGTAGGACCTTGTTGTTGATCCATTCTGTGCACAATAGCTTCCATCTGCCAATCCCAAGTCCCCAGGCCATCCCTCGTGTAGACCCCATCCATCTTGGCAGCCAGAAGGGCGCTCTCCCTGGGCATCTGTGGCATAGGTGAGGCAGCAGTCACGCCTTTTCCAGCCATACTCTGCTGTGCCTGTTCGCCAGAGGCTGAAATGGCCCGATAATGTGTCTGTCTGTGTTTTGAGGAACCACATTCTGTTCTCAGCAGAGGCTATTACTTCATTGCGCTGCTATCGGCATCTTACAAGGGTTCCATCTTCTCTGAACACTCTTCCTGTATTTGTTATTTCTATACCTTGATTTAAATTTCTGATATTAGGTTGAATATCTTTTTTTTTCACACTGTGAGTAAAATGTACCTTTTGAAATCACCTTATTAAAAGTGGCCCTGTTTTCATGGTTATTACATTACCTACCCAAAGTCTTTAATTGACAGCAGGTATCATTTAGAAGCGAACACGTCTTTCGAATATGACCCTTCCTTAAGCACTGGGTCTAAAGTTCTTGTTATAGAAAATGACAACAGGAAGCAACCTCTCTTCCTGACCAACTGTGGTTACTGCAGCGTGCAGAAGCTCAGGAAAAGCCGTATTCCCGGGTTGTCAAGGGGACAGTATGCCCCAGCATACACACTGAAGGGCTTCCTCCTCACCCTTCAGCACCCAAAATACCAACCCCTGCCGAAGCCCAGCACATAGGTGGCTGACCGACGTGGTTGGGCTTGAGTCTCTGGACAGACGCTAGAGATGGGAAGCCCTCCACCAAGACCTCTTCCCGCCCAGAGGACTCAGCTCTTGTGGGCGCACTCGGTGCGCTTACCGCTCTGCATTCTCACCCACGAGTGTCCCACGTCTGGTGCTGTGGTGCCTTCCACAGGGACCAGACACTCCAGTCCAGAGGGCATCATTGTGGGCCCTCCCTCCCAGCTCCCTCGGCCCCTTGCCGCCCCAGCCTTGGTTCCCAGCCAGCTCAGGCTCCAGGGATGGACATTACCCCAGGCTTCAGAGGCCTCGTCGCAACACAGTAGATAATACTCTGAGGTTTTTCTTTTTTCCTCTCTCTCATCTGGACATTTTGTTGACTGAGTGTCGTGTCAGTTTCGGAATGCCGGGTGCTGATCCCTGTGCATGTGCACATACCTCCTCTTGAGTCCTTTACCTGGATAGCTTAGGACAGTGTTCACGGGGGTTCTCTGCGCTGCAGTAGTCTTGTTGACTGTCTCTTTTAGTGATGGGAGTTTATATATGTGAATCCCAGCCTTCTCATTTATCTGCCCACCGTACCCTGCACTAACCTTCCTTGTTTTTCTTCCTTCGTCACTGACACGTTCTTTCCATTTAAGTTCACCTATAACAGTGTTTGGATTCCACCTATTATTGAAATCATAAGATATTTGTTTGTCTGTGTCGGATTAGATCATTCATGGGATCATCTCTGGGTTTATCCACATTGTTGCAGTTGGCATTATCCGTTTGTTCCTAGAGATGAGTAATTATTCCAGTGTCTGTCTATCTGTACTACATTTATTTTTTACTGGTTCATCTGTCATCAGTGTTTGTCATTTTCCTGTTTGTAAGTAATGGTGCAGTGACCACTGGTGCACAGGAAATCTTGTCATGTTTGGTGTCTGCAGGCCCTGTGACAGCAGGTCGTCATCTGAGTTGACTGTAGTTGATCTCTTGTGAATTTTTGACCGACCTCCACAGTGCTCTGCTGGGTAGATCTGCCAGTTCCGTTCCCCCGACAGAGCAGACAAACTCCCTTCCTTCTGGGTGCTCTCTGGGGTTGCCTCTCACACTGTAAGGATTGTCCTTTTGTAGGGTTGTAACGGGATTCCAGGTTGGTGTTCGAGTGACTTCTTTCTGGTAATTGGGAATGCAAACCATGTCTTTCTGTACTAAGGTTGACAGCAGTGTAGGAAAATCTTTCTCGGCAACCCACTACTGGAAAATAGGTTGTTTGGAATTCTTTATCCATGAGCTACCGGGGCAATGTTTCTTGAAGGCAACTGTCTCTACAGCTCCCAAGGGCCTGGTGAATTTGAACTGCCCTGAAACCACGGTTTTACTAAATTATTTTAGGGAGTGGCCACCAGGTGGCAGCGTTTCTCTGCCTGGCTATAGTCAATCTAGCCTCCAGAACCCTAGGGGACGACATGTCCCTGGGCTGTCAAGAGACTGACGAGTGTGGCACAGACACCCCAGGGTTCCCGTCTCCTCCCTTCCTCCCCCTCGCCCTTCACTCCAAGAGGTGCCAACCCGGGAGGCCGAAGTGACCTGACGCCCAGCACACGTGGACAGAGGCTGGAGAAGGGGAGCCCTCCACGGAGGCCGCCGGTGGAGACTCGGGCTCTTTTTGTGCCTGTCCGGCCCAGGGGACTCGGCTCTTGGGTGAGCTGGGTGTGCTTGAGCCTCTGTGTGACCCAACCGTTCTGACGAGTGTGCTGCCTTCCAGAGGGAACAGGCGCTCAGGTCCACGCGTGGGCCATTGCTGGTCCCTCCCTCCCAGCTCCTCCAGCCCCTGGACACGCCAGCAGCGGTTTCAGTGTTGTTTTGGGCAGTGGCCACAAGGCGGCAGCATTTCTTCTGCCTGACTGTGGTTAATGCAGCCTCCACAACCGTAGGGAAGGACGGGTTCCTGGGTTCTCAGTGAGACTGAAGGGTGCAGAACCAACATCCCAGGCTTCCTGTCTCTTTCCTTCCCACTCCCTACCCTTCACACGAATAGATTCAAGCCCAGAAGCTGCAGTGCCCAGGTGCTGCCCAGTGCAGGTAGGGGAGCCCTCCACAGAAACTGGCCATGGGCACTCGCGTTCTTTTCAAACCTCTCCCACCCAGAAGACTCCCCTCTCGGGTGCACTGGAAGTGTCTGTTCTCCTCATAACCCACCAAGCCTGGTGACTGTGGTGCCTTTCAGAGATGCCAGGAACTCCAGGTCCAGGAGGGCATCGTTGCTGGTCCCTCGCTGCCTGCTCTCTCCGCCGCGCACTCTCCAGCCTGTTTCCTGGCCAGCTCAGGCTCCAGGGGTGGACATTAGCCCAGCCTCGGAGTTTCATGGCAGCACAGCACAGCAGACAGCAGTCTCTTAGGCTTTCCTTTCTTCTTCTTTTCTGAGAGTGGTTGATTTACAGTGTCATGTCAGTTTCAGAATGCTGGGGCTGAGCACCTGTACACACACACCTGTTCTTTCCTGGATACTTTCCTTGGATAGCTTAGGATACAGCATCTCCTGGAATTTTCTCTTTGCTGCATAGGTTCTTGTTGATTGTCTGTTTTATTAACAGGAGTTTATGTAACTGAATCCCAACCTTCTCTTTTATCTGCCCCCTAACGCTGCAGTAACAGTGCCCTTTTTTCCTCCTCTTTCTTCACTGAGCCTCTTTTTCTTGTAAGATAAATTCACATCTAACGGTGTTCAGATTCCACCTATTACTGAAATCACGAAGTATTTGTATTCTGCATTCTGTATTCGTTCGTTCGTGGGATCATCTCTGGATCCATCCACATAGTGCTGTTGGCATTGTTCTTTGCTGAGGAGTTAATTTCACCGTATTTGTACCATGGTTTTTAGCAGTTCATCTGTCGTATTTCAGTTCAGTTCAGTGGCTCAGTCGTGTCCGACTCTGCGACCCCATGATTCGCAGCACACCAGGCCTCCCTGTCCATCACCAACTCCCGGAGTTCACTCAGACTAAAGTTCATCGAATTGGTGGTGCCATCCAGCCATATCATCCTCTGTCGTCCCCTTCTCCTCCTGTCGTCCCCAATCCCTTCTAGCATCAGAGTCTTTTCCAATGAGTCAATTCTTTGCATGAGGTGGCCAAAGTACTGGAGTTTCAGCTTTAGCATCATTCCTTCCAAAGAAATCCCAGGGCCGATCTCCTTCAGAACGGACTGGTTGGATCTCCGTGCAGTCCAAGGGACTCTCAAGAGCCTTAAACACCACAGTTCAAAAGCATCAATTCTTCGGCGCTCAGCCTTCTTCACAGTCCAACTCTCACATCCATACATGACCACAGGAAAAACCATAGCCTTGACTAGACGGACCTTAGTCAGCAAAGTAATGTCTCTGCTTTTGAATATACTATCTAGGTTGGTCATAACTTTCCTTCCAAGGAGTAAGCATCTTTTAATTTCATGGCTGCAGTCACCATCTGCAGTGATTTTGGAGCCCCCCAAAATAAAGTCTAACACTGTTTCCACTGTTTCCCCATCTATTTCCCATGAAGTGATGGGACCGGATGCCATGATCTTCATTTTCTGAATGTTGAGCTTTAAGCCAACTTTTTCGCTTTCCTCTTTCACTTTCATCAAGAGGCTTTTTAGTTCCTCTTCACTTTGTGCCATAAGGGTGGTGTCATCTGCATATCTGTTATTGATATTTCTCCCGGCAATCTTAATTCCAACTTGTGTTTCTTCCAGTCCAGCGTTTCTCATCATGTACTCTGCATATAAGTTAAAGAAGCAGGGTGACAATATACAGCCTTGACGTACTCCTTTTCCTATTTGGAACCAGTCAGTTTGTCCTGACCTGCATACAGATTTCTCAAGAAGCAGGTTAGGTGGTCTGATATTCCCATCTCTTTCAGAATTTTCCAGTTTGTTGTGATCCACACAGTCAAAGGCTTTGGCATAGTCCATAAAGCAGAAATAAATGTTTTTCTGGAACTCTCTTGCTTTTTCCATGATCCAGCGGATGTTGGCAGTTTGATCTCTGGTTCCTCTGCCTTTTCTAAAACCAGCTTGAACATCAGGAAGTTCAGGGTTCATGTATTGCTGAAACCTGGCTTGGAGAATTTTGAGCATACTTTACTAGCATGTGAGATGAGTGCAATTGTGCAGTAGTTTGAGCATTCTTTGGCATTGCCTTTCTTTGGGATTGGGATGAAAACTGACCTTTTCCAGTCCTGTGGCCACTGCTGAGTTTTCCAAATTCACTGGCATATTGAGTGGAGCACTTTCACAGCATCATCTTTCAGGATTTGAAATAGTTCCACTGGAATTCCATCACCTCCACTAGCTTTGTTCGTAGGGATGCTTTCTAAGGCCCACTTCACATTCCAAGATGTCTGGCTCTAGATTAGTGATCACATCATCATGATTATGTGGGTCGTGAAGATCTTTTTTGTACAGTTCTTCCATGTATTCCTGCCACGTCTTCTTAATATCTTCTGCTTCTGTTAGGTCCAGACCATCTCTGTCCTTTATCGAGCCCATCTTTGCATGAAATGTTCCCTTGGTATCTCTAATTTTCTTGAAGAGATCTCTAGTCTTTCCCATTCTGTTGTTTTCCTCTATTTCTTTGCATCAATCACTAAAGAAGGCTTTCTTATCTCTTCTTGCTAGCCTTTGGAACTCTGCATTCAGATGCTTATATCTTTCCTTTTCTCCTTTGCTTTTGGCCTCTCTTCTTTTCACAGCTATTTGTAAGGCCTCCCCAGACAGCCATTTTGCTTTTTTGCATTTCTTCTCCATGGGGATGGTCTTGATCCCTGTCTCCTGTACAATGTCACGAACCTCATTCCATAGTTCATCAGACACTCTATCAGATCTAGGCCCTTATTTCTCACTTCCACTGTATAATCATAAGGGATGTGATTTAGGTCATACCTGCATGGTCTAGTGGTTTTCTCTACTTTCTTCAATTTAAGTCTGAATTTGGTAATAAGGAGTTCATGATCTGAGCCACAATCAGTTCCTGATCTTGTTTTTGTTGACTGTATAGAGCTTCTCCATCTTTGGCTGGATAGAATATAATCAGTCTGATTTTGGTGTTGTCTATCTGGTAATGTCCATGTGTAGAGTGTTCTCTTGTGTTGTTGAAAGAGAGTGTTTGCTATGACCAGTGCATTTTCTTAGCAAAACTCTCTTAGTCTTTGCCCTGCTTCATTCTGCATTCCAAGGCCAAATTTGCCTGTTACCCCAGTTGTTTCTTGACTTCCTACTTTAGCATTCCAGTCCCCTATAATGAAAAGGACTTCTTTTTTGGGTGTTAGTTCTAAAAGGTCTTGTAGGTCTTCATAAAACCGTTCAACTTCAGCTTCTGGTTGGGGCATAGGCTTGGATAACTGTGATATTGAATGGTTTGCCTTGGAGATGTCGTTTTTGAGATAGCATCCAAGTACTGTCGTATTTATTGTTTTTATTTTTTGACGTTCAGGCACCTGTAGCTGTGTGCCCGCTGGGCTCTTTCTCAGTCAGCTGTGATAGCTCCCTTTCTGAATGTTCGACCAGCCTGCTTAGTGTTCTGCCTCGTAGCGCTGTTAGTACCCACAGTGTAGGAGGGCTCCGTTCTTTCCAGGTTCTCTCCGAGCCTGATTCTTTCATGCTGTGTGAGGGTGGCCCTTGTGTTTGGTGTCGGGATTCCTAGTGGTGTTTCCTGTTGATCCTCTCTACTAATTGGGCAGGAAGACCATGTCTTTCTGTGCTAAGGTTGAGAGCAGAGGGTGGAAAATGTACCTCTGCAACCCACTATTGGAAAGTGGTTTCTGTTTTGAATTCTTATCCATGAGATTCTGGGGCCCTATTTCTTGAAAACAAGTGCCTTTTACAGCCCCAGGGCTTGGTGAGCTTGAAACTATGGTCTTAATATTGTTGATTTGGGAAATGGCCACAAGGCAGCAGCATTTCTTTCTGCCCTTGGTGGTTGATGCAGCCTCCAAAGCCCTTGGGAACCACACATTCTGGGGTTGTTCTGAGACTGATGGGTACTGTACAGACATCCCAGGGTTTCTGTCTCCTTCCTTCCTTCCTCCTCAGCCATCAGCCCACTAGATTCCAATCCCGGGTAACCACACTGCACGGCTGAGCCCCTGGACAGAGGCTGGAGAAGGGGCCCTCCCCAGAAGTCAGGCGTGGAGACAGGTCTTTCCAGACCTCCCGCCCCGGGGACTCGACTCTCGGCTGCGCTTCATCCTCGGCATGGCCCAGCCAGGCCAGCTCCCTACCTGTCTCTTATACACATCTTATTGAGTGGAGCACTTTCACAGCATCATCTTTCAGGATTTGAAATAGTTCCACTGGAATTCCATCACCTCCACTAGCTTTGTTCGTAGGGATGCTTTCTAAGGCCCACTTCACATTCCAAGATGTCTGGCTCTAGATTAGTGATCACATCATCATGATTATGTGGGTCGTGAAGATCTTTTTTGTACAGTTCTTCCATGTATTCCTGCCACGTCTTCTTAATATCTTCTGCTTCTGTTAGGTCCAGACCATCTCTGTCCTTTATCGAGCCCATCTTTGCATGAAATGTTCCCTTGGTATCTCTAATTTTCTTGAAGAGATCTCTAGTCTTTCCCATTCTGTTGTTTTCCTCTATTTCTTTGCATCAATCACTAAAGAAGGCTTTCTTATCTCTTCTTGCTAGCCTTTGGAACTCTGCATTCAGATGCTTATATCTTTCCTTTTCTCCTTTGCTTTTGGCCTCTCTTCTTTTCACAGCTATTTGTAAGGCCTCCCCAGACAGCCATTTTGCTTTTTTGCATTTCTTCTCCATGGGGATGGTCTTGATCCCTGTCTCCTGTACAATGTCACGAACCTCATTCCATAGTTCATCAGACACTCTATCAGATCTAGGCCCTTATTTCTCACTTCCACTGTATAATCATAAGGGATGTGATTTAGGTCATACCTGCATGGTCTAGTGGTTTTCTCTACTTTCTTCAATTTAAGTCTGAATTTGGTAATAAGGAGTTCATGATCTGAGCCACAATCAGTTCCTGATCTTGTTTTTGTTGACTGTATAGAGCTTCTCCATCTTTGGCTGGATAGAATATAATCAGTCTGATTTTGGTGTTGTCTATCTGGTAATGTCCATGTGTAGAGTGTTCTCTTGTGTTGTTGAAAGAGAGTGTTTGCTATGACCAGTGCATTTTCTTAGCAAAACTCTCTTAGTCTTTGCCCTGCTTCATTCTGCATTCCAAGGCCAAATTTGCCTGTTACCCCAGTTGTTTCTTGACTTCCTACTTTAGCATTCCAGTCCCCTATAATGAAAAGGACTTCTTTTTTGGGTGTTAGTTCTAAAAGGTCTTGTAGGTCTTCATAAAACCGTTCAACTTCAGCTTCTGGTTGGGGCATAGGCTTGGATAACTGTGATATTGAATGGTTTGCCTTGGAGATGTCGTTTTTGAGATAGCATCCAAGTACTGTCGTATTTATTGTTTTTATTTTTTGACGTTCAGGCACCTGTAGCTGTGTGCCCGCTGGGCTCTTTCTCAGTCAGCTGTGATAGCTCCCTTTCTGAATGTTCGACCAGCCTGCTTAGTGTTCTGCCTCGTAGCGCTGTTAGTACCCACAGTGTAGGAGGGCTCCGTTCTTTCCAGGTTCTCTCCGAGCCTGATTCTTTCATGCTGTGTGAGGGTGGCCCTTGTGTTTGGTGTCGGGATTCCTAGTGGTGTTTCCTGTTGATCCTCTCTACTAATTGGGCAGGAAGACCATGTCTTTCTGTGCTAAGGTTGAGAGCAGAGGGTGGAAAATGTACCTCTGCAACCCACTATTGGAAAGTGGTTTCTGTTTTGAATTCTTATCCATGAGATTCTGGGGCCCTATTTCTTGAAAACAAGTGCCTTTTACAGCCCCAGGGCTTGGTGAGCTTGAAACTATGGTCTTAATATTGTTGATTTGGGAAATGGCCACAAGGCAGCAGCATTTCTTTCTGCCCTTGGTGGTTGATGCAGCCTCCAAAGCCCTTGGGAACCACACATTCTGGGGTTGTTCTGAGACTGATGGGTACTGTACAGACATCCCAGGGTTTCTGTCTCCTTCCTTCCTTCCTCCTCAGCCATCAGCCCACTAGATTCCAATCCCGGGTAACCACACTGCACGGCTGAGCCCCTGGACAGAGGCTGGAGAAGGGGCCCTCCCCAGAAGTCAGGCGTGGAGACAGGTCTTTCCAGACCTCCCGCCCCGGGGACTCGACTCTCGGCTGCGCTTCATCCTCGGCATGGCCCAGCCAGGCCAGCTCCCTACGGCCCTCAACTCTCCAGCCTGCTTTCCCAGCCAGCTCAGGCTCCAGGGATGGACGTTAGCCCGGGTCCAGAGCCTCGGCGGCACACAGTAGACAAGTCTCTCGGGTTCCCCTTTTCCCTATCTTATCGAGGAGTACTGCAGACTTAGTGTCCCATCAGTCTCCAAACACTGTGCCGGCCACCTGTCCACACACACACCTGTCCTTCCTCGGATGCTTTGCCTGGTTAGCTTAGGGGACAGTGTTCAGTAAAGCTCTGCTGGGCTACAGTAAGGTCTTTCTGATGATTATTAGTAGAGTTTTGTCTATGTGAATCCCAACCTCCTGATTTACCCACCCAGGATACTCCTGAGATTGTTTTATTCACATGATGTTACGATTGCCCTTTTTATTAATTTCAAGGGATTCTCCCCAAATTCCGTTTCTTTTCTCTTTTAATTATGTATTAGACCATGTATTTCTGTGCTGTATCTGATAACATTTGGATTCAATTCTGGCACTCATTACTTCAGATTCTGTACCTGGGAGCCTTTCACCATAGTGGTATTCACAGATAGTACTTTCTGTTTAAGCCTTTTTCTGTTGAAGCACTTCCTTGTGGCACAGTTTTAGAGCGTGTGGATAGCACTGCCTACCTGCTCCTTCCCCCAGCTCACCCTGAAACGTCCCTGTCCTGGCAGTACAGCAGGGTAGAGTCCACGGGATGCTTGTGTCTCCCTTTGGTGAGCTTCCAAGCATGAATGTGCACTTCTTGGTGAGTGAGGCTACTCCAGTTTTTCTGCAGAGTGCCAGTGTAATTTGTTTGTCTGGGTGGTCGGAAGTGGTTCCTGGCCTGGGAGGCAGCTCCAAGGTTTCTTCCCTGCTAAGTCGTGTCCAGCTCTTTGCGAACCCACGGACTTAGCCTGCCACACTCCTCTGACCATGGGATTTTCCTGGCAAGAATACTGCAGTGAGTTGCCATTTCCTTCTCCAGGGGATTTTCCTCACCCAGGGATCGAAGTTGCATCTCGTGCCTTGCAGGCAGATTTTTACCAACTGAGCCCTCAGGCAGTAGTGCCGTAGGTTACTAGTGACTTATCTGTGCTCTATCTCTAGCCTTCAGTGTGCCCACGATCCCTGTAGGAACAGATTCCTGCCCCAAGATCCAGGTGCTGGCTGTGGGTGGTCCTTACCCTGCAGCGTTAGTGTCTCAGCAGCAGAGCCTCAGATCCAACTGTGATCTCTGTGGAGCCAAACCAGACTAGCCGGTCTGCACAGTGATAACTTCTTTGCAAGCAGAGGGCTCTCCTCTCAGTCCGGTGCAGAGCCTCAGGAGAAGCCTCTCTGCATGGTGCTCTGCCAGCCCTGGAAAGGGGCCCTGCGCTACCCATTGGCCACACCTCTCACCTTCTCGTGGAGTCCGTCTGTCCTTGCTGTAGGGGTACTTCAGCCTCAGTGCTGGGGTGGAGTATTTGTTCAGGCAGGTCATGTCCATGAAAAGTTCTCAGCTCTCCATCTGAGGGAGATAAAGCCGGGAGCAGCTGGAGTCATCCTCTTCTTGGCATCACTCTCCCCACCCGTCTTCGTTTTTATTCCTTTACTTACCTTGGTTCCTCCACTGAAACCACCAAACGGTAAGTGCTCAGTTTAGCCCTCGGCGGTGAGCTGTGGTCTCTGATGGAGGTGGACTGTGCGTGCCTCCTGAAGACGCAGGAGGGGAGGGTGGGGTGCCCCCTCCAGCGGTGCCGTTCTGCTTGCAGGTGACGCTGTGGAAGGAGTCGGTCGACGGGCAGTGGGTGTGCATCAGTGACGTCAACAAGGGCCAGGGATCCGTGTCCACGTCTGTCACAGAAGGCCAGCAGAGCGAGCAGTGAGCACACGGGGCGCCAGCTTCCCCACCCGCTGCAGACCCCGCGCCGGCAGCCCAGGTGGCCCTGCGCCACCGGGGTCCCACAGACATAGCAGGAGTATCATCTGCCTTAACATGATCTGACATGGTTTGTGACTTACCGTCCAGCTGAACACACACTTGTTCTGAGGGAAAAACTATGAAAAGATCTGAAGGGTGTTATTTTAAGATATTTTGGTCATTTTTATGTACCTTTCACGTTCAGGTGTCATTTGTGGGGTTGTTTCCAGAGTAATAAACACATATTACTTATAACTCTCCCTGCATTTTCCTAACCCACCTACAACCGAGCTCCTTTTCACAGTAGTTGTCCTGGAAGGACACAGAGGCAGGCTGAGCCTTGCACACAGCTGTCAGGCACCGTCCCCGGACTCGAGTTCTGCTGAAGGCACCTGCAGAGCTCTGATTCCAAGAGCCAGGCGCTGGACCTTCAGGGCTGTGGCCCCTGCGCGCACACCCTGTGCTCTGGACTGGCTGATAAAGCCTGCCCTGTCCAGTTACACCCATTTGCAGGCAGAGGGCCTTACTCACCCTAACGGAGGAGCACCTCAAAGCATTGTGAGCAGGACTGGAATGAGCATTCACAGCCCTCACTGCAATGACTGAGATCTCTGCAGACAGCATGTCGAGGCTCTGGAGGCAGAAAATCCAGAATTACCACGGAGGGAATCAGCAGGGAGGTGAGAAACTGCCTCATGCCATATACATCCTGTAACTAATAAAATTCAGGGCAAGAAAAAACCCTGAGCGTGAAGAGGGTCGCTGTCCCCATGCCTAAGCAGGCTTGGCCCAAGGCCGACCCACCTGATCCCAGGCTGCTGTAAGGTTTTGGCATAAAGGTTCCTCCCCTAGAGTAGAATTCTGGTGCCTCCTCACTTCCAGACTGGGCCTCAGTTTCACCCAGGAGGCCTACCCTGAACATTATTCTCAGCCAAAGGACCCAAGAGATACTGCATCAACGGGAGAAAAGCCTCCACAGGCTCCCTATAGTCCTTAGCTTCAAGCCCCCTAACTTCCAAAGGACAAGACTGCAGCCTAGCAGTTTGGCAGGGGTCTCTGCATATCTGCAGGTCAGCGGTGCAGCAGGAGGAGGAACAGGACACAGGCCTTTGGGGTTTGTGCTGCCATGTTCTAGAGACGCTGGCACCCAAAGGCCCTGGTCTCCCCGCTGACCTGGGTTGGGCATAGAAGCGTGGTGCCGCCTTGTGGCCATTTCCTGTTCTTATAGCGTACAAAGCGGTGTTCAGGCACTGCATAATCAAAGGGCTGCAGGGCCTTAAATAAGGAACACTTACCAAAACCATCCTGAATATTCATTGGACGGACTAAAGCTGAAACTCAAATATTTTGGCCACCTGCTGCGAAAAACTGACTCACCAGAAAAGACCCTGATGCTGGGAAAGGTTAAAGACAGAAGGGGACGGCAGAGGAGATGGTTGGATGGCATCACTGACTCGATGGACATGAATTTGAGCAAGGCCTGCGAGTTGGTGATGGACAGGGAGGCCGGGCGTGCTGCAGTCCATGGGGTCACAGAGAGCCGGACATGACTGAGCGACTGAACTGACTGACCCTAAAAAGACCCTGGCTGAGGTCAGCGAGTAAAACTTCAAAAACCATAAACAGGACTTTCAACAAGCCCTATTCAAAAGGAAATTTTCTTCAAAGTATTTACAAGAAACAGACAAAGCACTTTAAATGTTGCACCAGATCTCTCACACTCACAGACAGGAGCGTCAGAACTGCCCCCTGGCCATCTGCTGTGAGTCAGAGCGCCCAGCGCAGAGGTCTGCAGACAGTGAATGCTGCAGATCAAGGACAGAGGGCCCCTCCATGCGGATGCCGGCACCGCACACAGGCACGGGCCGTTCTGGAAAAGTGCTTGGGCTGCCGAAAGGGAAGTCACAGCTCCACCTGAGCACAGTACATGCTCCCAGACAAAAGTAAGAAACAGGGACTGAAGTGACTCGGGCCTCAAAACGCACACTGCAGGCGTGTGCGCAGCACTCAAGACAGGATCGAGGCAAATGCCCAGGACCACCTGCACGAGCCCTGCCTGGGCCTCGCACGCAGGGTAACGGGCTCAGCTGTGAGGGAAGAGAGCCCGCCTGCAACAAGGGCGCACCTAGAGACCGCTGGCCTCGGGGAACTGATGGAAGCGCTGCAGCCAAGGCATCTGGTGTAGTGCTGTCGTCTCAAACTGGAGAGAGAGAAACCCTCTGAGAAAACAAACAGGCTTAGAGTCCTGGAAACAAAATGTGTGTAGTGGGGGCAAAAGCTGGGGGGAGGGGGGAGGCACGAGCAGTTCACGCTACTACATAAAATATCGACCCTCCACCGCCACACAGCACGTGCACTCTGCCCAGCACTGTAAGAGCCTCCATGGGAGGAGAGCCCACGAAAGGAGAGCTGTGCAGGCGGATGCAACATGATAGGAAAAATCTGCAGCACGCACGGCGAGGAGACTATTCTGTCTTCATACACTTGAAAGTACTGAAGCATTTTTAAAAGTGTCTGTTATATTCCCCACAGCCTGGCTTGGTGTCCCAGGCCTAAGCAGGCTTGGTTCCCCAGCCTAGACTATCCTGGATCCAAGCGTGCTGTAGAGGTTTTGGCAGAAATGATCCCCCCGGTACCCTAGGGCCTCCCACTCCTGGTTCGGTCTTCTATTTTAGACCCACATGCCCACTGTCTTAAATCTAATCCCAGTCCCAAGGACCCCAAAGGTAAGTGACCATCCACGAGAAACAGTTTAAAGTGAAAGGGCCTCGGCACTCTCTGGTGTTCAGCTTCCTACCTGCATTCTCTAAACTTAGAGTCATCCTCTTTATTAAGAACAGCCCCTCAGCACAGTAGTTTGTCTGGGTTCAGATACATTTGGATGTATTTATGGTGAGGAAAAAAACATGTGAAGAATATGTGAAACAAAAACTCACTGAAGTGAAGTCTTTACCAATTCTAGCTGGTGATCGCAACGCTCGTCCTTTAGCAGCAGAACACGCAGACCCCTGAAAAACAGGCAGGTGATGGAATACCCAGAGAAATCTATCAGTCAGTTTGACCTAACCGGCACTCATAGATCATTCTTCCCAACACTTAAAACACATTCACGCGGCTAAAACACTCATCAAAGTGGACTAATTTCTGGACCTCAAAACAACTGTCTTGCTGTCTAGCTCTGTGAAAGCTTTCCTCCCAAGGAGCAAGCATTTTTTCATTTCATGGCTGAAGTCACCATCAGAAATGATTTTTGGAGCCCCCCAAAATAAAATCCTTCACTGCTTCCCTTTTCCCTTCTATTTGCCATGAAACAAAATTGTTGAAGGCCAAAGTCATAATTCACTTGCCACCTGATGGAGAGAGCTGACTCGCTGGAGAAGACCCCGATGCTGGCAGAGATCAAGAGCAAAAAGAGAAGGGGCGCAGAGGGTAAGATGGTTAGATAGCATCAGTGACTCAAGGGACATGAAGTCTAAGCAAACTCCAGGAGATAGTGAAGGACAGGGAAGCCCGGACATGACTCAGCAACTAAACGACGACAACACAGGGGGCTCCGGTAGACCAAGAGAGCGTGTTTTATCTGTGAAAGATACAAACTGAAGCTTTTGAGCCTGAAACCACGTGATTGCTGAGGTTTGCTCTTAGAATATTCCCCTCAAATGAAAAACAATATGAGAGAGAAGTACACGAAAGAAGACGCTAATATATGTTGAAACCGATGACAGGTGCTTGGAGACATGGAATTACTCTCTGCTTTCTTTGTATGTTTGAAATTTTCTAGAAGAATAAGTTCAGATATATCTGGAGAGAGAGTTTAGCTTACACAGTTCTGTTGGAAAACTTTTAGCCAAGTTTTCGCTGGAAACCTGACTGTAATCAGGAAGGAAGCAGCTGAGACCCTTGTGACTGTACAGATCCTTGGCCCGCGGCAGGCTTACTCGATCCCAGTCGGGAGATGAGGCGTAAGGAAGCTGCCTTTCTCACGGCCTCCCCCGTGAGCCCACCGCAGCGCAGCAAGTCTGCACCCAGCAGATGCGTCAGGGGGCCCCACGGGCCTCACCGAGGTCCTGCGGCTCCTAGTGACCCCTAGCCTAAGGCTGCGCCATCTGCAGCTCCGAGGGCCGTTTCAGCACAGTGGTGGAGCAAGTGTCGAGCTCGGCAGTTTGGAGGGGCCAGTGTCCAGTGAGGAGCGGGATACAGGGAAAGGAGGTTCTGCCTGGACCCGGCAGCGTGAGGGCAAGGAGGCGTCGACAGGCCTTCCCGGGATGAGAGACCTGGGCGTGTTTGAGGCTGAGGGCAGAAGCTGCTGACAGAAAGGCTGAAGACAGGAGACCAGTATCTGGGGCTCCAGCCCCACGAAGGCAGGAGAACAAGGACACCCCAGTGGGGAAGGAGCAGTGAGAGCCCTTGGCGGAGGTGATGCAAGCTCAGAGTGGCGCCCGTGGCGTCTCCATTCTTCCTAAATGGCTACCAAGCTGATCCTGTGAAGGGCTCATCTCGTTTCTATAAAGAAAAAAAAAGGTTTCATATGATTATCATGTTAGAAACGGTCATTTTATTCTTAAATAAACCTTTATTTTAGAAGATTAATCTTGAGTTCCTGGTGCCCACATATTTTTATCAAGCACACTGTACCCCACTTTTTAAAAAAGTGTCCACTTATATAAACATACCATTTTCTTAGATGCCTTTGCTACTCATGAGGGAGGTTTTTGTTAAGGATATATATGACTATTGAATTTTTCCTATCATGTTGCATTCTACTGCGCTTGGCAAAATGTACAGCAGATTTTCATGAAAAGTGAAAGCCACTCAGTTGTGTCTGACTCGTTGCAACCTCATGGACTATACAGTCCATGGAATTCTCCAGGCCAGCACACTAGAGTGGGAAGCCTTTCCCTTCTGCAGGAGATCTTCCCAACCCAGGGACTGAACCCAGGTCTCCTGCATTGCGGAGCCACAAGGGAAGCCCAAGAATACTGGGGTGGGTAGCCTGTCCCTTCTTCAGCAGATCTTCCTGACCCAGGAATCAAACCGAGGTCTCCTGCATTGCAGGCGGATTTTCTCCCAACTGAGCTATTGGGGAATCCCGTAGATTTTCAGTCTTCCTGTATTTTTTGTCATCCAGATGTATCTTCTGTTTTTTTAAATGCATTTACTTTACAGCTGTGGCTTTACTGTGGACTTTAAATAAAGAAATAGAAATTAAAAAATGAAAAAGCGTCGACAGGCCTTCCCGGGATGAGAGACCTGGGCGTGTTTGAGGCTGAGGGCAGAAGCTGCTGGACAGAAAGGCTGAAGACAGGAGACCAGTATCTGGGGCTCCAGCCCCACGAAGGCAGGAGAACAAGGACACCCCAGTGGGGAAGGAGCAGTGAGAGCCCTTGGCGGAGGTGATGCAAGCTCAGAGTGGCGCCCGTGGCGTCTCCATTCTTCCTAAATGGCTACCAAGCTGATCCTGTGAAGGGCTCATCTCGTTTCTATAAAGAAAAAAAAAGGTTTCATATGATTATCATGTTAGAAACGGTCATTTTATTCTTAAATAAACCTTTATTTTAGAAGATTAATCTTGAGTTCCTGGTGCCCACATATTTTTATCAAGCACACTGTACCCCACTTTTTAAAAAAGTGTCCACTTATATAAACATACCATTTTCTTAGATGCCTTTGCTACTCATGAGGGAGGTTTTTGTTAAGGATATATATGACTATTGAATTTTTCCTATCATGTTGCATTCTACTGCGCTTGGCAAAATGTACAGCAGATTTTCATGAAAAGTGAAAGCCACTCAGTTGTGTCTGACTCGTTGCAACCTCATGGACTATACAGTCCATGGAATTCTCCAGGCCAGCACACTAGAGTGGGAAGCCTTTCCCTTCTGCAGGAGATCTTCCCAACCCAGGGACTGAACCCAGGTCTCCTGCATTGCGGAGCCACAAGGGAAGCCCAAGAATACTGGGGTGGGTAGCCTGTCCCTTCTTCAGCAGATCTTCCTGACCCAGGAATCAAACCGAGGTCTCCTGCATTGCAGGCGGATTTTCTCCCAACTGAGCTATTGGGGAATCCCGTAGATTTTCAGTCTTCCTGTATTTTTTGTCATCCAGATGTATCTTCTGTTTTTTTAAATGCATTTACTTTACAGCTGTGGCTTTACTGTGGACTTTAAATAAAGAAATAGAAATTAAAAAATGAAAAAAAGTGACACCCGTGTTGACCTGGTACTCACCCTGTGCAGTACTGGGAGCCACGGGTCCCTGCTAAGCACTGGAGATGCAGCACGTGTGAAGTGAGAAACGCGCAGAAATACAATGCCCCCCGACTGTGAGGACTTAGCAAAAAGAAAGCCAGCGCCAAACACGTGACGTGTTTCATATTGGCTGTGCGCCAGATGGACAGTGTTTGGGATACATTAAAGTGCATTTTTAAAGCTGGTCTGGCCTCTTGCTTTCTGCATCTTTAACTGACTTCTAAGGAATTTTTCATCGGATGGCTGGCACGATACTTCTACTTCATAAGCCAGGAGGAGGGAAAGAAGCCGGACCAAAGAGCCCTGTCTCACACAATAAAACCTGTTTCTATAACCCCAAACTCTGCCTCGGTCACACCAAGGTTGGGCCACACTGGTGAAAAAAGTGTGCAGTTTGTTCTCAGACACCGTTTACACATGGCAGTTACCTGGGTGATGCCGCATCCCAGTCCGTTCACGAGGCCGGGCCCTCCAGGCCCAGTGGTGGGAAGGGAAGCACCACCCAGCGGGCAAGGAACGCTCCGCGGGGCGGGCAGACGGGCCAGCTGGCCTCGGCATCATCCGCACTCCACTCCTGTGGGAATCGGGAATCGGGAGCTGGGGAAAGCCAGTCCTTCCCCAGAGACACAGTCCTCCTCCAGAGAACTCTGGGCCGGGTCTGCGTGTGCCCCCTCTCGGGTCCGCGCCCCCTTCCACAGCTGGGGGTGGGCGGCGGGGCACTTCCCGGGCGCCGCCTCCCGCCCTCAGCCCTCCCTTCCTTCCCCAGCTCCCTGGGCTCTGCGGGGTGTGCCTGGGGTGGTTTCCCACCGCAGGCCTCCTTTCTGCACTCGCCCGTTTCCTGGATCAGAGGGCGAGGGAGCCAGGCAGCAAGGGCGTTCAGTGTTTGCTCTCGGGCCGTTATCTAAGGTCAACACCCGCAGCTCCGTCTCCACGGTGGAGGGAGGCCTCGTGTCGCAGCAGGGGCCTGGTCTCCATAGACGCTTTGGGCTTTGTTCCTTGTTTTTTTGCTGGGGTTGGCAAGGAGAGGCTCGGAAAAGCTGCTGGCCGTCTCGAACATCTCCCCAGCCCACTCCACCTTCAGCCTTCTGGGCTCCCAAGGTCAGGAGCCCTACGCTTATGGGGCTCACAAGGGGAAGGTCTCCAGGGGACACGCTTACCCTCTCCTGGGGCTGATGGAGCCTCCTGGTGGAAAGCTTTTCAGCAGAAGGTACTTAGTCCCCACACTGCACTGTGGGGCTCAATCCAGCCCCTCCCAGGACCCCGTCCCTGGAGTCTCCACAAAGCCCATCTCCCTGAGGTCCGTCTACGTCAGGCCAGCATCCGGTGGCCAAAGGTCTGCTGGCCGCCCCAGCCCCTTCCTGATTGGGAGCCCGGCTGGCAGCCCACAGGGCCACTGAGGGCGGCATGATTTTAGGGAAAGGGTGGCGCCTTTAAACAGTCGATTTTTCTCCTCGTGAAACAGGAGGTGCAGCCTCCCAAGTCTTCAAGGTCCGTCGGTCACTCCACTGCTCACCAGCCTTCAACGTCTTCCCTCCTCCAGACCAAAGCCCAGATGCCTGGTGCCAGGAGCTTCCCAAGAGCTCATTCTCACCCCGCCCGTCCTTCCAGGCCTTTCCTCACAACCCACTCCTCCCCCTACCCCGCCACCGTCCTCCAAGCACCCCACCTTCTCACTGGGTGGCTCCCAGTCCCCACCCGTGCCTGCCGCTCACCTCCGCTCCGGCCCTCTGCCTGCAGTGGGGCCTCCCTCCACAGCCCGGCCCCACTGCTGCCCTCCCACCCTCGAAGCCCGAGCGCGGCCAGAAGCGAGTTCCTCCTCTGATTGCTACTAGACCGGCCACGCAGACAACGCGGCCCTCAGGAGTCGCCGCTTGGGCAGCCGGTGGGGCTCCGGGCAGGTTAGGAATCCCCCATGCGGTTGAGCAGCTCATCACTGGGGAACGTGTGACGTGGCTGAGGCTGGCCGAGGTCTGAAGAACAGCTGCCGTGACACTTGACAGCTTACAGAGGGTGTCACGTCCGCCACCTCGGTCCATCCTCAAAGCCGCTCTGGAGGCAGCCCTGTGCAGGGGACACTCAGTGACCTCGCTGAGGCCAGCGTGCGTGTGGTCGCCCCTGGCAGCACTGGGTCCCGGCTCTCCTGCCCCCGGGACCACTCTGCTGCCTCTCAGGGCTGGGCTGGGGGAGGAGGGACAAGCCCACACGTTAAGGAAGACCGTGCAGAGCGGAGCCATCACCCCCTTCCTCCCAGAGGCGAGGAGGGGCCTTCAGCCCCTGCTGGAGACGTCCCTGCCCTGCTCCTCCAGTTTCCTCATCTGAAAAATGGGGCTTCCCTCCAGGCGGCCTGAGAATGCCAGGAGGCAGGCTCTCACGTGCTCGAGGCCGTGGGAGCCAGAGCGGCGTCCCTCACGAGGCCCGAGGCAGCACAAGCCCCAAGATCGAGCAGCGATGCCTGGTTCATCACCAATTCCGTGAACGTGAACTTGGGCAAACTCGGGGAGAGGATGAGGGATGGGGACGCCTGGAGGTCTGCAGTCCATGGGGTCACAGAGAGTTGGACACAACTTGGCAACTGAACCCCAACCAACCTGGTTCTTCCTGGGAGGTGAAGGGGAGCAGAAGGGCCAGTGGGTCACGGCCTCTGAGTAGCAACGCCGGGCTGGCCCCAGGGCACACTCTCCTTCCTCCTACCCAAGCTGAGGCGGGCGCTTTTGGGCACAGGAGGAGCAGGTGGCCCCATGGGGCCGCCCCAGCCAACGCGGCCATCTCTCAGGGCATTTGACCTCTGCTGGTGACGTCTCCCTGGTGGGTGATGTGAGGATTTTTAGTTCCCAAGGAATGGCACTCAGCCCCCGGATGCCAAGCTGCCCTGAGAGATAGCTGCTGGTTTCAGATAAACACAGGCTGCCCTATATAAGGACCAGATGGCC
The DNA here is from genome assembly GCA_006408675.1 of Madoqua kirkii. Classification (NCBI taxonomy): domain Eukaryota; kingdom Metazoa; phylum Chordata; class Mammalia; order Artiodactyla; family Bovidae; genus Madoqua; species Madoqua kirkii. The sequence continues at coordinate 39,154 of SJYC01128724.1, read as the reverse complement.
GCCAGGTGCCACCTCCACCCGGAACCCCAGGTAGGCACTGTGGGGACACTCGCATGCGGGGGCTCTGTTTATGGGTTTAACGGCAATAGCCGCGCACCCGCAGGCCCTTCTGAACACGGGGCGGTCGCAGGGCCCCGGGCCACCGGCTGCTCCCAGCTGGACTTGGGAGCAACTCTGGTGCCCCCGTGTCTCCTGGGACCTGGCCAGTTCGCCTTCCTCACCCCTCCTCCAGAAGCTTGGTGCAAGGTTATCAGGGCTGGGGACGAAGGATGTGGACAGTCCACTGCCAAGCATCTGCCCCCAAGAGAACAGTCTTGGGAAGGAGGAGCCCACATGTTCCTACCTGGGGAGACAGGCAGACGGCACTCCTGGGGGAGAGCTGCTCCAGACAGCAGTCACCCCGGGCCCAGGCGTCCAGCGCGGAGCCCTACCGCCATCCCTCTGCCCAGCCCAGAGACCCTCTCTCCTCCAGGTCCGTCTGCCTCCAGCCAGGAAGCCATGGCCGCCCCGTGGACCATCTGCAGCCTGCTGCTGCTCAGCCTGCTCTGGATGGACTTGGCCATGGCGGGCTCCAGCTTTCTGAGCCCCGAACATCAGAAACTGCAGGTGAGATGCCACCCCAGGAGCCCCGCGTCCGGAATGCCCCGAGCCGTGTGAGCTGGGCAGTGGCTCGCCCTGTCTGAGCTTCAGCTTTGTCCCCGAGCCCAAAGGAGGGCTGTGGGTCTGACTGTGAGTCCACACCTCACCCTGCTTCTCAGAGGAGAGGGGGGATTCAGGGCCTAAGGGGAGCACCTCCTCTTTCCTGCAGAGAAAGGAACCTAAGAAGCCGTCAGGCAGACTGAAGCCCCGGGCCCTGGAAGGCCAGTTTGACCCGGATGTGGGAAGTCAGGCGGAAGGTGCAGAGGACGAGCTGGAAATCCGGGTGGGTCCCTCTGCAGTAGGAGTGGGGGTGGGGAGGGCAGGGGAGGGCGGCCACCCACAGACACCCACTTAGCAGCTACTCAAGGGACATGAAACAGCAGGACAACAGTGACTCCACACCCCTGGCTCCGCTAGGTCCTTGCCATCAACAGGCAAATGTCTAAGGAAATTTGCTGCAACGGGATGAGCCCCAGCAGAGAGGAGGGGGCATGCCAGCAAGCATTCACAGACACTTAGGGAGCAGGGCTGCTCACAGGCTGCAGGCGTCTCCCCACAGAAAACCTTCCGATGGGCTCAGGGCCCTCTCGGACCTGCCCTTACCCTGTCTTGGCAAGGCAGCACCCTGGATGGGTGAACCCTACCTGCAGGCCAGGATGGAGCCTGGCAGGCTCGCTTGGGCTCAGGAATCCTGCACGGGGCAAGGGCACTGCTGGGAGAGAATGGGAGGACCAGGAGAGACAGGGCATGACGGCATGTTAAGGGCCCCGCCACATGACCTTCCTGGCTGGCCGCAGTCCCGGGAAAGGACTGACAAGGGTTTAGGTGGAGATGGGCATCTCTGTGCAGGGCGACCAGTGTCCCCTGAGGTGCCCGGCCACCACCGAGCTGCCGCACCCCTTGGCCTCACTTTCCACGGCCCCACCCTTCTGCACGCGAGCGTACTCAGTGGCTTTAGTTGTGCCCGACTCCATGCGACCCCATGGACTGTAGCCCACCAGGCTCCCCTGGATTCTCCAGGCAAGAATACTGGAGTGGGTTGCCATGCCCTCCTCCAGGGATCTTCCCAACCCAGGGATCGAACCCATGTCTCTTACAATGAGTCCACACCTCACCCTGCTTCTCAGAGGAGAGGGGGGATTCAGGGCCTAAGGGGAGCACCTCCTCTTTCCTGCAGAGAAAGGAACCTAAGAAGCCGTCAGGCAGACTGAAGCCCCGGGCCCTGGAAGGCCAGTTTGACCCGGATGTGGGAAGTCAGGCGGAAGGTGCAGAGGACGAGCTGGAAATCCGGGTGGGTCCCTCTGCAGTAGGAGTGGGGGTGGGGAGGGCAGGGGAGGGCGGCCACCCACAGACACCCACTTAGCAGCTACTCAAGGGACATGAAACAGCAGGACAACAGTGACTCCACACCCCTGGCTCCGCTAGGTCCTTGCCATCAACAGGCAAATGTCTAAGGAAATTTGCTGCAACGGGATGAGCCCCAGCAGAGAGGAGGGGGCATGCCAGCAAGCATTCACAGACACTTAGGGAGCAGGAGCTGCTCACAGGCTGCAGGCGTCTCCCCACAGAAAACCTTCCGATGGGCTCAGGGCCCTCTCGGACCTGCCCTTACCCTGTCTTGGCAAGGCAGCACCCTGGATGGGTGAACCCTACCTGCAGGCCAGGATGGAGCCTGGCAGGCTCGCTTGGGCTCAGGAATCCTGCACGGGGCAAGGGCACTGCTGGGAGAGAATGGGAGGACCAGGAGAGACAGGGCATGACGGCATGTTAAGGGCCCCGCCACATGACCTTCCTGGCTGGCCGCAGTCCCGGGAAAGGACTGACAAGGGTTTAGGTGGAGATGGGCATCTCTGTGCAGGGCGACCAGTGTCCCCTGAGGTGCCCGGCCACCACCGAGCTGCCGCACCCCTTGGCCTCACTTTCCACGGCCCCACCCTTCTGCACGCGAGCGTACTCAGTGGCTTTAGTTGTGCCCGACTCCATGCGACCCCATGGACTGTAGCCCACCAGGCTCCCCTGGATTCTCCAGGCAAGAATACTGGAGTGGGTTGCCATGCCCTCCTCCAGGGATCTTCCCAACCCAGGGATCGAACCCATGTCTCTTACATCACCTGCATTGCCAGGTGGGTTCTTTACCACTAGCACCACCTGGGAAGCCCTTCTACCCTCCTGCTTGGCATTGAGTCTCTACAGCCACCAGTGAGGGCCATACGGCTGGTCTCCGTGGCCTCGTTTAGAGATGAGGAACAGAGTTCAGCCAGCGGAATTCGCTGGCCCAAGGGGCCAGTGCCTGCAGGTGCCGAGGTGGGACCCACGGTCTGGGGGGCTCGGGTCCCCAAGCCCTCGGTCTCCATCGCTGGTCTGGCAGAGACAGCAAGTGCCCGGGAAGTCTCCTCTACCCACCTCTGCTCCCATCAGAGGTCAAATCCCCAGCCCCCAGCCCCTGACTCTCGCCAGGCGCCTCCCCCACGTGTGACACCCCACTCGTCACGTTCTTACTTGACGACGGCCTGCAGATTCTTAGATTAAAACCAGGGAACTTTCCTGATGAGACTGCCAGGCCCAGCGGGGCAAGGGAAGCCCTGGGACCGCTCAGATGGGGCAGAAGTCTTGGCTGGGACTTTCCGGTTTCCATAGAGGCAATAGCAGGCCCTGCCTCAGCTGGAACCAGAAGTGTGTGACGTCCAGAGGTGGGGGAAGCCTGAGACACAGGCCGCACGGTGTGGGCTGTGCGCCCCAAAGCCTCCAGCCCTGGGGTCCTGCCTCAGGCATCGCAGGCCCCTCCACTCCCTCCAGATGTTTTCCTAAAATCGAATCTCAGAGCGGAACACTCTATAGGCCAAGTGCTGTCCCACCACCCCCGTCACCCATGGACCAGTTAGACACTGGGGCCAAGGAGACCATTTCCAGCCCCTCGAAGCCATGCTCTCCTGTCCGACAGCTGCCTCACCTCTTATCAGCTGCCCCTCACCCAGCTCCAGGGTCCACGAAGCTGCAAAGCCTGCTGGGGTCACCCGACCACTCGCATCAGCCACGGGGCTGGAGAGAAAATGAATATTTACTGAAGGGAGAGAATGGAGGGGCCAAAGTTCCCCCCAAATCAATTATGTCATCTCCACAGCTCCACCTTCACGGTGGAGGCAAGAGGGGGAAGCAAATTTTAAGGGGGAACCCACATTTTATGCATTGTTTTAACAACACCTCGGAGCATCCCTGCTCACCTGTGAAATGCGAGGCAGAGGGAAAGGCGCTCGGCCCGGGCCTGAGCAGGGCGAGGGCTGCACCCCTGCCGAGGGCAGGAGGACCAAGGGCTCCCTTTCAGCCCCAAGATCCTTTTGTGGACTTACCCAGGAGCTCTGTCACCAACACGGCCAGGAACTGCATGCGTGGAGGCAAACATGGTCTCCGCTCTCCTGGAGAGAAACGACGATGCGGCCGCAAACAGAGTTCCTCCCTGGTTGCCCAAATCTCTGAGCTTCAACAAGTCGTCTCATAGGCTGCCGAGAAACGGAGACATAGGGTGATCCACCTGTAGAAGGGAAGAGAGAGAGGCACAGAAAGAACATAGCATCGTCCGAGGAAGAGGTCAACATCCTATCTGGTCCAACACGGAACAAGCAAGGGCCGCTTCTGGGAAGGGAGGGAGGCGGGTGCAGAGACCGTCCCCCGGGCCGGTGCTGTGTCCACCGGGGAGGCCCTGATCCCACGTCATGCTGCCAGCTGTAACTCCATCACGGGCCATTCCGTCCAATGTCTTCCAAAGCTGAAAGGCGGGGGGACACCTGATCTAGGGGACCCCACAGCTTTTATCAGTAACCTCCTCAGTCAGGTAAAGAAGGTACAAGGTGAGCCTCCTAAGGATCGTGGAGTGGTAAGATCAGGCCCAGGACGGACGGCGAACTGGCTAAGCCACCCCTCAGGACCCCAGGCTCTTCCCTCTTCCCCTCCTGAGAGCCCAGGGCCTCTTCTGGGGTGGGGGGACAGGGGACAGGGGTGGGAGGGTGGCGGTGACCTCTGACAATTCCTGGGTGGTCCTCTTCCTAGTTCAACGCCCCCTTTAACATTGGGATCAAGCTGTCAGGGGCTCAGTCCCTCCAGCACGGTGAGACGCTGGGGAAGTTTCTTCAGGACATCCTTTGGGAAGAAGCCGAAGGTAAGTCCTTGCCCAGCTCAGCTCAGTTCCAAGCTTCACCTGAGTCCCAGAGTGAGCCTGCTTATGAGTAACAAAACAGAGGTTTCATTCCCCACCCTGCCTCTCAAAAGAGCTTCCAGTTCCTCCTTCCCAAAGAGTCATCACTCAGTACCCGTGGGGGATTGGGTCCAGGGCCCCAGCTTTTAGGGGACAGGCCGAAGCCTCATGGTCCAACTCTGGGGCCACTCCTGTCGCCATTACAACAATCTCCTCCATCCCCCTGTGCAAGGAAAGCCAAACTGGATGCCAACAGGACAGAGGACACAGTCAAGGTTTTTTGGGGTGGTTTTTCTTTTTTCAGCTGCACTGTAAGGCCTGGGGATCTTAAGTTCCCCAACCAGGGGTCAGGGTCAAACCCGCGCTCCCTGCAGTGGAAGCATGGAGTCGTAACTAGTGGACCGCAGGGGAAGTCCTGGACACAGCTCTTTGACTCGACCTCTTGCATTTCAGAAACCCTGGCTGACGAGTGACCGGCCCTGGAACCAACCACCTGTCCATTCTCCCACCCTCAGCAGCTCTCACCTGGCTTCCGGGACACTTCCGAGACCACGTGCAGCTCTGGGGGGTACTAGCCTAGGAGGTGAATAAATGCTCAAATGGATGCAAAGGTTCAAAATGTTTATTTCACCAAAGATGAAAATTTCACGTTTCAATGAAAAACAATGTGCCCCCGCAACTCCTGGTCTATGCTCAATAGAAAGAGAGGAGAAGGACGAGGAAGACCATATAGCAAGGGGAGTGAATGCTCAGAAAACCAGACCAGATCCAGTCCCACCAGCAGGTACAGCTGCTGGGGGACTGTAGGAGCGGAGGTGGAGGGGACAGGGGAACAGGAAGGGGGAAGGAGGGGCAAGATGGAGGAAAAGATGACACAGTTCCTTTAAATGGCAGAGCTTCCCAGGTGCAAAGCTGCAATGGGGGCCTCTTATCGACAACCAGCAAGGGCTGTGAACAGGGAAACTTCCAGTGACACCATCAGAGCCAATGTCCCTGAACTGACATTCACGGGCGGACAGGATGCTGGGAGAGGGAAAGCCTGACTTTGAGGCTGGATGTAAGTGGGCCACCAACAATGGGGACGGCCACCGCTGGACCTGGCTGACCTAACCCCTCCCTCCTCCTCGCCCAACGCACAGCGGACGCCACCTCCTGTGGCTGAGAATGACCCCTGCCTCAGTCCCTTCATTGATCTGGACACGAGGTTGATGTCCAGACACACTTGCAACGCCAGCTCATGGCTGAATGAGCCTTGATCATGAAGCACCACAGCTCAATTCCAGCGAAGACCCAGTCTTCCTGGAAGGGATGTCACTTAGCACTCACTTGCACTTTGGTGCGAACATGTGAGCTGACTGTGGTGATGGGCGGGCGATCACGGGGAAGGAGCACCACCCAGCCACCCACTGGATATGCGCACGCCCATCACCAACATGCAGGACGGCCCTCCGTGGAGCAGGGCAACGGCCACACTCGGGGAAACCCTGGTCACGGAGGACTCCCTCCAGGAACCAAGCACCTTCTCCAGTGACGTTCTGGCCCCGGCACTCATGCATGCACGCAGGCTAAGTCACTTCAGTCCTGTCACTCACTGAAAGCCTACGCCTGTAGCCCACCAGACGCCCCTGTCCGTGGGATTCTCCAGGCGAGAATACTAGAGTAGGTTGCCATGCCTGACTCCACGGGATCTTCCCGACCCAGGGATCGAACCCGCCTCTCTTATGTCTTCTGAATCGGCAGGTGAGTTCTTTACCACTGGCACCACCAGGGAAGGCCCCAGGCACTCAAGACAGAGCACAAAGCCACGCTTGGTGGGGACCCAGAGCCCAAACCGCCATCCCTCGGCGAAGAGCCACTTGTGGTCTGAGGAACATCTCTATGGGCAGAAAGCCTCTTAGAGTCTGGGCCCCACCTCTGCCCTAGGACAGATAAGGATCTGCTTTCTAACAAGACCCCCAGGTCCATGTAAAGTGGTTTAGAGGCCACAGCAAATTCACGAGCAAAGCCCAGTCCCCCACCTGGCTTGGAGCAAGTGTTGACTCTCCTGTGACAAGAAAATGCAGGCCTGGCCAGCGGGCCTCAACAAAACTAAGCATGTAAGAAAAAGCTGTCCCGCCTCCTCTTTCATTTACCTCCCCCACCGGCCCGCTAAGCCTCAGCTCTGATGTCAACACCAGGCCTGCCCAACGGGCGACAACACACATACGTCTCCATCTCTCGGGGCACCCCACACTGACGATCTGACCACCCAGTAACTTAGCTCAAAGAGCCCTTGCTTCTGAAAGCATCTGCTTCTAAATGGTGATCACAGCTTGAAAAGCTCTGTCTCCGCAAGAGGAATCTAAGGTACCGGAAAGCAGGTGGATGACTTGGGTTGGGGGAGGCAGGGAGGAAGCTGAAGCCTCCAGCCCCTCGCTCTGATGCAGAGACCAACATGTGGGCCTGGAGCTGAGTCACATCCCAGCTCTAAAGTTGAGCAGGGGTGCCACTCTAGCCCACTACTTCTTCTCAACACCCAGAGGAGGACCCAAGGCCTGAACATGTTCAAAGGGCCCAAGAAACCTGCTCCTGGCCTGATGGACAAGCAGCCAGATGGGGCTCAGGGGAGGACGGGTGTCAGGCCCCAGGGAACGCTGGTCACCGGCTGCCACCCACCACAGAGACAAGGCCTTACTCCTTCCTCAAGGGCCACACCAGCCTTCTCTCCCACTCGCCAAGGTCATCGACCCCACACACAGATGATAAGCACCCACTCTGCCCTGGGCACTCTCACTGGCCCAGGCAGCGCGGTGGGCTGGAAAGCTACGGGCTTCAGCCTTGAACATGAACACCAGCTGCCAGATCCACCCACGACGCTGAACTGTGCAGGCTCTTCCCACGTGCAACACCCACCTCCACTGGCCACTGTCAAGAGTGACCAAGCATCTCCCACTGGGCCACCTGCACACTAACCGTCTCAACAGCCACGTTTACTGCACCTTCCTGGGCACCCTTGGGCGCTCAGACGGTAAAGAATCTGCCTGCAATGCAGGAGACCCAGGTTCGACCCCTGGGTCGGAGAAGAGCCCCTGGAGAAGGGAACGGCTACCCACTCCAGTATCCTCGCCTGGAGAATCCCATAGATAAAGGAGCCTGGTGGGCTACAGTCTCTGGGGTCGCAAAGAGTCAGACACGACTCAGACTCACAAAGAGTCAGACACGACTGAACAACTAACACTTTCACTTTCCTGGGCACCAGGCACTTCTCAAAGTACTGCTTACATGAATTTAGTGTAATTTCAGTAATTTAGTAATTTCAGTTAATTTTCACACACAAAAAAACCCATTTAAGAGGGAGAAAACTGAAGTCCAGAGGCATTAAGCGACTTACCAAGGTCACAGAGCAAACAAGTTTCTGACTCACCCAGAGCTATGGGCTTCAGCCACACTCCAGCACACTCAGCTTGCACACTCGGTGGCCAGCGTCACCGCCTGACCCTCCCACCTGAGGTCCCAGGGGTTCCTTTTGTTCCTATTTCTCACTTCCTTCACAATACATGGGGCAGCTTGGAGTGGGCTGAGGACAATTTCAAGTCAATAACTGGCAGAAAAACTGATCACAGGGAACACACTTGAGAATCCATGGCATTTCTAACCTGGTCCCACGTCAGCCTGCTCAGACCTGCTCCTGCACACGTCCCTCCTTGATGCCACTGCCTCCAGTTCTCTGAAGCTGGTGTACTTATCCCCAGGCTGAGCAAGGTACTTGCCACATGGGAGAAAACAGCCTCCTTTAAAAAAAAAAAAACAAACTTTTGTGTTTTATAACTAATACACCAGGTACATTAGCATAATAGCACATGAACTTAACCTCTTACACACTGACAGGGGTGTAAGAAATTCTCCTCTTACGATGGTGTGCAGACACAACAGGAGAGACCCAAGCTTAGTTACCTCCCTTGAGTCTGAATCCACGTCCACACAGCGTTGACAGATGAGCGCTGATAGCAAGCAAGGGGACTGCCTGGCCACAGACCAGTGGCTCTCCTGCCATCTTAGAAACTTCACTCAAGCACTGCACACTTCAGTGGACACTGGCCTGGATCTTACAGAAATCACCGATGCAAAAATGAAAACGCTTGATAACTTCAGGACATTCCACCCAAATGCAGAAGAATACACCTTAAGTACACATGCAACATTCTCCAGGATAGACCACATCTTGGGTCACAAATCAAACCTCAGTAAATTTAAGAAAATTGAAATTGTATCAAGCATCTTCTCTGACCACAATGCTATGAGACTAGATATCAATTACAAGAAAAAACTGCAAAAAACACAAACACATGGAGATTAAACAACATATTTCTAAATAACCAACAGGTTACTGAAGAAATTAAAAGGGAAATCAAAAATTTTCTAAAAAAAAAAATTTTTCTTCTAGAAACAAATGAAAACACGACAACTCAAAACCTATGAAATGCAGCAAAAGCAGTTCTAAGAGGGAAGTTTATGGCCATGCAACCCTAGCTCAAGAAACAGGAAGAACATCAGGCAGACAACCCAACTTTACACCTAAAACAACTGGGAAAAGAATAACAAAAAAACCCAAAATTGGTAGAAGAAAAGAAATTATGTTCAGAGCAGAAATAATTGAAAAAGAAATGAAAGAAACAATGATAAAGATTAACAAAACTAAAAGCTGTTTTTTGAGGAGATAAACAAAAGTGACAAACTTTCAGCCACACTCATCATGAAAAAAAAAAGAATCAAATCAGCAAAATTAAAAATGATAAAGGAGAGGTTACAACAGACAATGCAGAAATACAAAGGATTATAAGAGACTATTCAGTTCAGTCGCTCAGTCGTATCCAGCTCTTTGTGACCCCATGAACTGCAGCACGCCAGGCCTCCCTGTCCATCACCAACTCCTGGAGTTCACTCAAACCCGTGTCCATTGAGTCGGTGATGCCATCCAACCTTCTCATCCTCTGTCGTCCCCTCTCCTCCCACCCTCAATCTTTCCCAGCATCAGGGTCTTTTCAAATAAGTCAGCTCTTCGCATGAGGTGGCCAAAGTACTGGAGTTTCAGCTTCAACATCTGTCCTTCCAATGAATACCCAGGACTGATTTCCTTTAGGATGGACTGGTTGGATCTCCTTGCAGTCCAAGGGACTCTCAAGAATCTTCTACAATACCACAGTTCAAAAGCATCAATTCTTCAGTGCTCAGCTTTCTTTATAGTCCAACTCTCACATTCATACATGACCACTGGCAAAACCATAGCCTTGACTAGACAGACCTTTGTTGACAAAATAATGTTTCTGCTTCTTTTTTTTTTCACCTCTGCTTTTTAATATGCTATCTAGGTTGGTCATAACTTTCCTTCCAAGGAGTAAGTGTCTTTTAATTTCATGGCTACAATCACCATCTGCAGTGATTTTGGAGCCCCCAAAAATAAAGTCAGCCACTGTTTCCCCATCTATTTGCCATGAAGTGATGGGACCGTAGGCCATGATCATAGTTTTCTGAATGTTGAGCTTTAAGCCAACTTTTTCACTCTCCTCTTTCACTCTCATCATGAGGGTCTTTAGTTCCTCTTCACTTTCTGCCATAAGGGTGGTGTCATCTGCATATCTGAGGCTATTGATATTTCTCCCGGAAATCTTGATTTCAGTTTGTGCTTCCTCCAGCCCAGCGTTTCTCATGATATACTCTGCATATAAGTTAAATAAGCCTAATAAGTGACTATTATGAACAACTATATGGCAATAAAATGGATAACCTGGAAGAAATGAACAGATTCTTAAAAACATTCAATCTTCCAAGACTGAACCAAGGAGAAATAGAAATTATGAACAACCCAATTACAAGCACAGAAATTGAAGCTGTGATCAAAAATCTCCCAAAACACAAAAGCCCAGGACCAGATGGCTTCACAGGAGAATTCTATCAAACATTTAGAGAAGAAGTAATGACTATCCTTCTAAAACTCTTTCAAAAAATAGCAGAGGAAGAAACACTTCCTAATTCATTCTACGAGGCCACCATCATCCTGATACCAAAACCAGACAAAGAGAACACAAAAAAAGAAAACCACAGGCCAATATCACTAATGAACACAGATGCAGAAATCCTCAACAAAATTTTAGCAAACGGGATTCAGCAATACATCGAAAAGCTCATACACTATGATCAAGTGGGTATATTCCAGGGAATCAAGGACTCTTCAATACACACAAATCAATCAGTGTGATACACCATATTAACAAATTGAAACATAAAAACCATATGATAATCTCAATAGCTGCAGACAAAGCCTTTGACAAAATTCAGCACCCATTTATGATTAAATGTCTTCAAAAAATGGGCATAGAAGGAACCTACCTCAACATAGTAAAGGCCATATATGATAAGCCCACAGGAAACATTATTCTCAATGGTGAAGAAATGAAAGGCTTCTCCCTAAGATCAGGAACAAGACAAGGGTGTCCATTTTCACCACTATTATTCAACGTAGTGCTGGAAGTCCAAGCTACAGCAATCAGAGAAGAAAAAGAAAAAAGGAATCCAGATCGGAAAAGAGAAAGTAAAGCTCTCACTGTTTGCAGATGACACAAAACTGTACATAGAAAACCCTAAAGACGGTATCTGAAAACTACTAGAGCTAATCAGTGAATTTAGCAAAGTTGCAGGATATAAAATCAATACACAGAAATCACTTGCATTTCCATATACTAACAATGAAAAATGAGAAAGCAGAATTACGGACTCAATCCCATTCACCACTGCAACAAAAAACAATTAAATATCTAGGAATAAACTTACATAAGGAGACAAAAGAATTGTATACACAAAATTATAAGACACTAATGAAATAAATCAAAGATGACATAAATAGATGGAGAGATATTCCATGTTCCTGGGTAAGAAGAATCAATATTGTGAAAATGACTGTACTACCAAATGCAATATACAGATTCAGTGCAATCCCTATCAAATTACCAAAGGCATTTTTCATAGAACCATAACAGAAAATTTCACAATTCATATGGAAACACAGAAGACCCCAAATAGCCACAGTAGTCTTGAGAAAGAAGAATGGAGCTGGAGGAATCAACCTTCCTGACTCCAGATTATACTACAAAGCTACAGTCTTCAAGACAGTATGGTACTGGCACAAAAGCAGAAATATAGACCAATGGAACAAGACAGAAAGCCCAGAAATAAACCCGTGCACCTATGGGTACCTTATTTTTTAACAAAGAAGGCAAGAATATAAAGTAAGGCAAAGACAGCCTCTTCAATAAATGGGAAACTGGGAAAACTGGACAGCTACACGTAAAAGAATGAAATTTGGACACTTCCTAACACTATACAGAAAGATAAACTCAAAATGGACTAAACACCTCAATGTAAGACCAGAAACTATAAAACTCTTAGAGGAAAACACAGGAAGAACACTTGATGACATAAATCAAAGCAAGATCCTCCTAGACAAACGGAAATAAAACCAAACACGTGGGACCTGACTAAAAAGCTTTTGCACAGCAAAGGAAACACTAAGCAAGCTGAAAAAGACAACCCTCAGAATGTTGTCTGCAGAAAATAATAGCAAATGAAACAACAGACCAAGGATTCCTTTCTGAACTCTACAAGCAGCTCATACAACTCAATACCAGAAAAACTAACAACCCAATCAAAAAGTGGGGAAAAGACCTAAACAGACATTTCTCCAAAGAAGAGTGGGGAAAAGACCTAAACAGACATTTCTCCAAAGAAGACATACAGATGGCTGACAAACACATGAAAAGATGCTCAACACTGCTCAATATGAGACACGCAAATCAAAACTACAATGAGGCGTCACCTCACACCAGTCCAAATGGCCCTCAGCCAAAAGCCTACAAACAATAAATGCTGGAGAGGGTGTGGAGAAAAGGGAACTCTCTTGCACCGTTGGTGGGAATGTAAATTGATACAGCCACTATGGAAGACAGTATAGATATTCCTTTAAAAACTAGGAATAAAACCACCATATGACCCAGCAATCCCACTCCCAGGCATATACCCTGAGAAAACCAAAATTGAAAGACACATGTATCCCATCGCTCACTCATTGCAGCACTATTTACAACAGCTAGAACATGGAAGCAACCTAGATGTCCACTGACAAATGGATACAGAGGTTGTGGTACACATACACAATGCAATATCACTCGGCCATAAAAAGGAACACATCTGAGTCACTTCTAATGAGGTGGATGAACCTAGAGCCTATTATACAGAGTGAGGTAAGTCAGAAAGGAAAAGATAAATATTGTATTCTAACGCCTATATGCGGAATCTAGAAAAATGGTAGTGAAGAATTTATTTACAGGAAAGCAATGGAGAAACAGACATAGAGAATACTCTTACGGGAGGAGAGGGTGACATGTATGGAAAGAGCCAGCGGGAATTCGCTGTGTGGCTCCGGAAACTCAAACAGGAGCTCTGTACCAGCCTAGAGGGTTGGGATGGGGCGGGAGATGGGAGGTTCAAAAGGGAGGGGATATATGTATACCTATGGCTAATCCACGTTGAGGTTTGACAGAAAACAGCAAAATTCTGTAAAGCAATTATCCTTCGATTAAAAAGTAAATTAACTGAAAACAAAACAAAGATGAAAGTGCTTGCATTACTAAGTGCTTGAAGTAGAGCTTGATTACTGCGGGTCCCAAACTTAACACAGAGAGAAGGATGTGAAACCTCAGAAAGGCCGAGAGCAGATTTCCAGAGACGAAGAGGCTGTCGCTGCGTCAGGTGGATGCAGCTGCCGTGTGTTTGGCTGCGACTGAGTGAAGAACCTCCTGGAAATACACAAACCAATGACGGTGCGTCCAAGAGGAGGCCGCCCCAGATTTCAGACGTGTTCGCTGTTCCTGGAACAGAGCCTCCCTTATGGCTTGAGCGCTTGTGCCCAAGGATGCCTCAGGGCAGCGCTGGAAGACGGGAGGGAATTCTGTCTCAGGGACTGCAGTCTGTCTGCCCAGAGGCATCAGAGCTCTCAGCCCAAAGCCCACGGAACAACTGAGTCATCGACGACACCCTTGGGCACTCAATTTTTCTTCCTCCTATTGCACTGCTCTGGAACAAAGAAAGTGTCTTTTTTCACGGCCAAGCAGCACAAGTATATCTGGGTGATCCCAGGCAGTAAATTGAGAGTTCGTGCTCAAAGGCAGCAGAACTTTCCTTTTAAAACAAACTTCATTTTCTTGGCTGCACTGGGTCTTTGTTGCAACGCATGGCATCCTCATCACGGCAAGCAGGACCTCTGCTGCACTGCACAGACTCTCCTCGGTCGTGGCGAGCACGCTCCAAAGCAGGCGGGCTGCAGCAGTTCCAGCACACGGGCTCAGGAGCTGCGGCACGTGGGACCTTAGATTCCCAACCAAGGATCGAACCCGGGCCTCTTGCAACAGGAACACGGAGTCTTAGCCCCTGGACTGCTAGGAAAGTCCAGCGGCAGAACTTTGAAGAAGGGACCAGGAATGCTTGATTCCTGAGCTAAGGCACATACATATTCAAGAATGCCTCCAGACCTTTGGATTCTTGAGCTAGTCAATGACTAAACCGTTGGTACCACTCACAGTAAGATACACAAACGCGGAGGCCATGGGAGGTCCATCACTTTATTTTCAGAAAGAGGTGGTCAAAGCGAGTGAGGGGGCAGAGATACAGAGGCATTCCGGCAGCACAGCAAAGACAATCCAGTCAGCCACACGAGCACTAGATGAGAAGCAACGCCAACCAGCTTTCACACCCACACAGGTCACTGTGTAACAGGAACCAGGAGCCTAAACCTGCAGACTCAGTGTGCGGCATCGTGCGCGTCACTCTGCGGGAAGCCTGCAGGGGCGCAGAGACCCCCACTGGAGCGCCACTCATCCTGGCGCGCAGGCCCGGGGGTGCTGCAGGCCTGGGGAATCTGTGAGCGGGAGCACCTTCCCTGAGGTCCTCTTGCTCAAGCAGGCTTTCCTCGGGTCCCCAAGTCTGTCAGGAGCTCCCTGGACGATGAGCGCCCGTTGGACCCACTGAATCAACGGCAGTGGAACCAGTGAGGCCAATGGCTGAGGTCCTTCTGTCAGTGCTGATGGGAGCTGACCTGTTAACACTGAGGCTCAGACCAAGGGTCATCCAGGGAAACGAGGGGCTCCTTCTCCATCTGAGTGGTCTCCAGCAAAGGTCCCCCAGAGGAGAGTTCCACCGGAGAGGTGTGTTTAGAGTGGAAAAACCAGGAACCACGCTATGCACCCCCATGCACTTAGCTGGGAAGGGCTGTGACTCTGTCCACAGACCACTCACGCCCCCGGCTGCAGAGACGCCACTGGCGGGTGAGCTCGCCACAGCCTCACGTCCTCCCCTCTTCTTCCCGGGCCCTGGAGCCCCACGGCTGGGAAGCCAGCACACACCCCTCGCCCGCCCCCCAACCCCGCCAGCCTGAAAGGGGAGCGTCCACCGAGCTCTCAGGAAGCACCCCGTCCGGTGGGCTCCCACACACTCTCGAGGGGGACACACAGGCCGAGCTCACACGGCCTCCCTCTCATCAGGCTGCTGGACGGGGAAGCGGGGACAAGGGTCAGACTCGAGGTCACTCAAGACACCCCGGGCTCGCTGCTCACCCTGTTTACATGCTCTCCGTTTCAAGCGTACAGCCCAAGCCACTTTGTCCTGGATTTTAAAACCTATGCAGTGTGACCTTTGTCACCTTCTCTGGGAGACTCCTGATGGCACGTCTGGGCTCAGAGGCTTTAGAGGCAGCAGGCGTTCTCGCCGAGGGTGGCCAGGCTGTGGCTGAGCGACAGGACCCTGACCCTGGCAATCTCTCGAACTGTGCGCAAGGCCAGGCCGGGGTGGGTGCACTGGCGGACGCTCCTGGGAACCTGGAAGATGCCAGGCCTTCAGGACACCGTTGCACCTTCCGGCCATGACCATCACATCTGACCCCCTCCCCGGCCCTCCCCTGGTGGGGCCTCTCTGACACTGTGTAGACGCCTCTCTGTCTGCAGCTGCAGAGAGTCCCAGTCATGGGAGCCCCAGTGAGCAGGGCCCCACGCATCCCTGGATGACCCTCTAGAGGGTGGGGCTCGGCACCACCTGGAACAGAGTAGCTATGCTTCAGTTTCTCAGTCTCCCAGACTCTGATTCTGAAAGCAACGCAGAGGCGGCGTCTATACACCCGAGGTGTGGGGGCAGGGCACCCAGAAAAGTACTGTGGCCTGGGTCCTGCCGGCCCCGCGCAGTGACCGCCCGCCTCCCACCCTCTCCCCTCAGAGCCTGAGCTCAGCCTGAAGATGGCCCCACCTGTCGTGGCAGGAAAGGGGGACATCGCCTTCCATGACGATCCTCTCCAGCATCTCTCTCACGGCCTGCCGGCTCTCCCGGGCAGAGGAGCAGGTCAGGACGGCCATGAAGCCCACGGACGTGTTGGGAAAGAGCCTCAGCAGGGGCTCGACAACCCGGTAGCTGCCGGCGAAGCAGTGCCTACGGGAAGGATACTTCCAGGTGGGGCTCCCTCCTAACCCTCTCTGCAGAGCCCCCAACTTCCTCCAGACCCGTCACCTCGCTTATGGGACGGCCGGTTGGTATACTCTCAGACGCAGAAAGACCGCGCCCCAGGGAAGAAGTCATAGTCCACGCAGTCAGGGGAGAGCGGACAAGCCAAGCCCCTCTGGATCACAGCGACAGCAGGGAAAGACTGCGTCCACGTGGGAAATGGAAAGGTGAACCCGGGGGCTGGCCTACAGGTCAATCTTCTCTGAACTGACCCCTGTCTGCACTCTTAGCATAACACACGTCAGCCCACAAGGGGTCAGCGCCCACGCCTCGTGTCTCTGATGGAGGCTCCGCTCAGAGGCGACACTCTCCCGGCCCAGGGACCCTACTGACTGGACAGCCCCCACCCACTTCGGCCACCTGTCATGACCCAGCCTGGGATCCAGACTACCCTGTTTCCCCAGTTAACTCATTCTCACCACTCTTGAAAGCACCAACTGGGCACCACTCCTGACCTTACTGTAGCCAGACAGAGCTAAGGGCCCCCCTCTGGCTCCCAGGGCACCCGGTGTCCCCCTCAGCTCCACATCCTCAGGACAGGGACCAGTGACCGTCTCTCACAGCTCCTCTGGGGCCCCTCCTCCCCAAGCCCAGCCCACACCCCAGGCACACGATGCGGGGTCAGCGACTTTACCAAACCAAAGAACCCCTAAGCACCATTTTGTACATTGTCACCCTGCTTATTTAAATCATATGCAGAGCACATCATGAGAAACGCTGGGCTGGAGGAAGCACAGGCTGGAATCAAGATTGCCAAGAGAAGTACCAATAACCTCAGATATGCAGATGACACCATCCCTATGGCAAAAAAGTGAAGAGGAGCTAAAGAGCCTCTTGATGAAAGGTAAAGAGGAGTGAAAAAGTTGGCTTAAAGCTCAACATTCAGAAAACTCTGGCATGT
This sequence comes from Madoqua kirkii, assembly GCA_006408675.1. Taxonomy (NCBI): domain Eukaryota; kingdom Metazoa; phylum Chordata; class Mammalia; order Artiodactyla; family Bovidae; genus Madoqua; species Madoqua kirkii. The sequence goes on along the minus strand of SJYC01128724.1, from coordinate 21,851 downwards.
TTTTTTCATGGCATCTGGTCCCATCACTTCATGGCAAATAGATGGGGAAACAGTGGAAACAGTGGCTAACATTATTTTGGGGGGCTCCAAAATCACTGCAACTGGTGATTGCAGCCATGAAATTAAAAGATGCTTACTCCTTGGAAGGAAAGTTATGACCAACCTAGATAGCATATTAAGAAGCAAAGACATTATTTTGTCAAAAAAGGTCCGTCTAGTCAAGGCTATGGTTTTTCCTGTAGTCATGTATGGATGTGAGAGTTGGACCGTAAAGAAAGCTGAGTGTGGAAGAATTGATGCTTTTGAACTGTGGTGTTGGAGAAGATTCTTGAGAGTCCCTTGGACTGCAAGGAGATCCAACCAGTCCATCCTAAAGGAAATCAGTCCTGGGTGTTCACTGAAGTAATGATGCTGAAGCTGAAACTCCAGTACTTTGGCCACCTGCTGCAAAGAGCTGACTCATCTGAGAAGACACTGATGCTGGGAAAGATTGAGGGCAGGAGGAGAGGGGGACTACAGAGGATGAGATGGTTGGATGGCATCACCAACTCAATGGACACGAGTTTGGGTAAACTCTGGGAGTTGGTGATGGACAGGGGGGCCTGGTGTGCTGCAGTTCATGGGGTCGCAAAGAGTCCGACACGACTGAGCGACTGCACTGAACTGAAATACCAGTTAGAGAAGACACATCCTGGACTTCAAGGGGGGAAAGGGGGACGGATGAGCTTTACTCAGTTCAAAGGAGACAAATTTTCTTTTCAGGTGCCCTGAAGGCAGCCTCTCCCAAGTCAACAGTTCTCCTCTCTGGGAACCAAGCCCCCACTTCAGCCTGCTTCACGGCATGGCCACAAGTCCACAAGGAAACAAAGGGTCAGACACGACTGAGCAACCAACACTTTCCCTCTTCACACTTTCACGGGATGGGGATCACAGTGCTTTAGGGTATCAGCTCAAACCAAATGAAGTTGCCATTTTTTTTAGATTAAAAAAAACTCAAATACCATAAAGTTCGTATGGACCAAGCTGATAGTTAATCTTGGGAAGAGTCTATATAAAGACGTGACATTATCAATGCTCTCCTCGCTCTGCTTCTTCTTCCCAGTAACACCCTAGGACCGAGGAGCCTGCTCACTTCACTTGCCTGCTGAGGTTCTAGGCTCTCACCTGTGAATCTTGTAGTCTGGAGGCACCCATTTTTTCCATGATTTTCAGCAGATCGTCCTCCGCATCTCAGCAGCGGATCACCAAGGGCTTCCTTAGAGAGACAGCCAGCTGCAGCTGCCTCTCGAAAACCTGGGAGGAGACAGGGGACAGCGCCTGTGGGTCAGGGTCTCCCTGGTTCCCCCCCAAGCAGCCAGGGCAGTGGGCAGCCCCCACTGCATCCAATTCTTTGTTCTTAAACTTTATAATGCATGAAAATGAAAGTCTCTCAGTCGTGTCTGACTCTTGGCGATCCCATGGCCTATACACTCCATGGAATTCTCCAGCCCAGAATACTGGAGTGGGTAGCCTTTCCCTTCTCCAGGGGATCTTTCCAGCCCAGAGATCAAACCCAGGTCTCCCGCATTGCAGGCAGAATAATAATAGCTAACACTGTGCGCTTCCTAGGGGGTGGTGATGGGGTGGGGCTGGTGCTTTAGTCACTAAGTCCTGTCCCACTCTTAAGACCCCGTGGACTGTAGCCCGCCAGGCTCCTCCCTCCATGGGATTCTCCAGGCAAGAGTACTGGAGTGGGTTGCCATTTCCTCCTTCAGGGAATCTTCCCAACCCAGGTCTCCCACATTGCAGGCGGATTCTTTACCAGCTGAGCCACCAGGAACAGCCCTCCCAGGTGGCAGCAGTATTTAGATGTATTATAACTGTGGTGTTAGAGAAGACTCTTGAGAGTCCCTTGGACTGCAAGCAGATCCAACCAGTCCATTCTGAAGGAGATTAGTCCTGGGTGTTCTTTGGAAGGAATGATGCTAAAGCTGAAACTCCAGTACTTTGGCCACCTCATGCGAAGAGTTGACTCATTGGAAAAGACTCTGATGCTGGGAGGGATTGGAGGCAGGAGGAGAAGGGGACGACAGAGGATGAGATGGCTGGATGGCATCACTGACTCAATGGACATGAGTTTGAGTGAACTCTGGGAGTTGGGGATGAATAGGGAGGCCTGGCGTGCTGCAATTCATGGAGTCGCAAAGAGTCGGACACAACTGAGCGACTGAACTGACTGATAACGTGCAACGCTCACGAGCACCTTAGGAGCGTTCCTAAATTGCGTGCTGCAATTCATGGGGTTGCAAAGAATCAGACATGACTGAGTGACTGAACAGAAGAACTGAACTCAACTGAAGCAGGCCATGGGCACCTCCAGTCTTTAGCCAGTGGATCAGAAGCACAAGGTGACAAGCTGGGCTTGAGATTGTTGTCTGAAGGCAGTGAGGTCTTAGCCTGTGGGGTCTGGAGCTGTGTCCAGGGAGACAGTGTCGGAATGGAGTTGAACTGCAGGACACCTAGCTGGTGTCCTGATGGCCTGATGCCAGGGAAATTACAGAGATCTGGTGACCAGAAGTGCCAGGGTATGCAGAGAATTTTGTGCAGTGCAGAGGAAAACTCAAGACTTTTCCCTTACAGAACCATTTAACAAATAAGGAAGCCAAAGAAGAAAAAACCCAGGTGCTGGTCCCAGTCCATGCAGCCGGGGAACAGACCTGCTGCCTTGTTCAGGTACAATACCACACTCCAGAAGTCACAGAATCACGGAAAGAGACGTAAAGAAGACCAGAAAGGCCTCTTACCTGACTCCAAAGACCCACTGTCTTCATCTGAGGAGGCAAGACCAGCCTGTGATGACAACACAGCCACCAAACCGTCCTTAAATTCCTCGAAGTTAACCTGTGAATTTCAGAAAAGCGGTCAACACTGCTTTTCTACAGGCCACATACATAACACACTGGGCTTTGAGGTTTTCTCAGATGGAAGATCTTATATTGCCTTCAGCACTGAGGACACTTGTTTTTTCAAATAGTTCAGTTCAGTTCAGTCGCTCAGCCGTGTCCGACTCTTTGCGACCCCAAGAATTGCAGCACACCAGGCCTAACTCCTTGAGTTCACTCAAACTCATGTCCATCGAGTCAGTGACACCATCCAGCCATCTCATCCTCTGTCATTCCCTTCTCCTCCTGCTCCCAATCCCTCCAAGCCATCACAGTCTTTTCCAATGAGTCAACTCTTCGCATGAGGTGGCCAAAGTACTGGAGTTTCAGCTTTAGCATCATTCCTTCTAAAGAATACCCAGGACTGATCTCCTTTAGAATGGACTGGTTGGATCTCCTTGCAAATATTTACTTAAGGTTTTAAAAAACTGAAGATATAGTAAGGCAAATAAGAGTGAATCGTATATAGCTTTTATTATGTTGAGGTATGTTCCTTCTATTCCTGCTTTCTGGAGAGTTTTTATCATAAATGGATGTTGAATTTTGTCAAAGGCCTTCTCTGCATCTACTGAGATAATCATATGGCTTTTATTTTTCAATTTGTTAATGTGGTGTATTACACTGATTGATTTGTGGATATTGAAGAATCCTTGCATCCCTGGGATAAAGCCCACTTGGTCATGGTGTATGACTGTTTTAATGTGTTGTTGGATTCTGATTGCTAGAATTTTGTTAAGGATTTTTGCATCTATGTTCATCAGTGATACTGGCCTGTAGCTTTCTTTTTTTGTGGCATCTTTGTCAGGTTTTGGTGTTAGGGTGATGGTGGCCTCATAGAATGAGTTTGGAAGTTTACCTTCCTCTGCAATTTTCTGAAAGAATTTCAGTAGTATCAGTGTTAGCTCTTCTCTAAATTTTTGGTAGAATTCAGCTGTGAAGCCGTCTGGACCTGGGCTTTTCTTTCCTGGAAGATTTCTGATTTCAATTTCAATTTCCCTGCTTGTAATGGGTCTGTTAAGATTTTCTATTTCTTCCTGGTTCAGTTTTGGAAAGTTGTACTTTTCTAAGAATTTGTCCATTTCTTCCACATTGTCCATTTTATTGGCATATAATTGCTGATAGTAGTCTCTGATGATCCTTTGTATTTCTGTGTTGTCTGTTGTGATCTCTCCATTTTCATTTCTAATTTTATTGATTTGATTTTTCTCCCTTTGTTTCTTGATGAGTCTGGCTAATGGTTTGTCAATTTTATTTATCCTCTCAAAGAATCAGCTTTTGGCTTTGTTAATTTCTGCTATGGTCTCTTTTGTTTCTTTTGCATTTATTTCTGCCCTAATTTTTAAGATTTCTTTCTTTCTACTAACTCTGGGGTTCTCCATTTCTTCCTTTTCTAGTCGCTTTAGGTGTAGAGTTAGGTTATTTATTTGACTTTTTTCTTATTTCTTGAGGTATGCCTATATTGCTATGAACTTTCCCCTTAGCACTGCTTTTACAGTGTCCCACAGGTTTGGGATTGTGTTTTCATTTTCATTCGTTTCTATGCATATTTTGATTTCTTTTTTTATTTCTTCTGTGATTTGTTGGTTATTCAGCAGCGTGTTGTTCAGCCTCCATATATTGGAATTTTTAATAGTTTTTCTCCTGTAATTAAGATCTAATCTTACTGCATTGTAGTCAGAAAAGATGCTTGGAATGACTTCAATTTTTTTGAATTTACCAAGGCTAGATTTATGGACCAGGATGTGATTTATTCTGGAGAAGGTTCCGTGTGCGCTTGAGAAAAAGGTGAAATTCACTGTTTTGGGGTGAAATGTCCTTTCGATATCAATTAGGTCTAACTGGTCTAATGCATCATTTAAAGTTTGTGTTTCTTTGTTAATTTTCTGTTTAGTTGATCTATCCATAGTTGTGAATGGGGTATTAAAGTCTCCCACTAGAACACTTTCTAATACCATACACAAAAATAAATTCAAAATGGATTAAAGATCTAAATGTAAGACCAGAAACTATAAAATTCCTAGAGGAGAACAGAGGCAAAAAACTCTCTGACATCCATCACAGCAGGATCCTCTATGACCCACCTCCCAGAATATTGGAAATAAAAGCAAAAGTAAACAAATGGGACCTAATTAAAAGTAAAAGCTTCTGCACAACAAAGGGAACTATAAGCAACGTGAAAAGACAGCCTTCAGAATGGGAGAAAATAATAGCAAATGAAGCGACTGACAAACAACTAATCTCAAAAATATACAAGCAACTCCTGCAGGTCAATCCCAGAAAAATAAATGACCCAATCAAAAAATGGGCCAAAGAGCTAAATAGGCATTTCTCGAAAGAGGACATACAGATGGCTAACAAATACAAGAAAAGATGCTCAACATCACTCATTATCAGAGAAATGCAAATCAAAATCACAGTGAGGTACCATCTCACACCAGTCAGAATGGCTGCAATCCAAAAGTCTACAAGCAATAAATGCTGGAGAGTGTGCGGAGAGAAGGGAACCCTCGTACACTGTTGGTGGGAATGCAAACTAGTACAGCCATTACGGAAAACAGTGTGGAGATTTCTTAAAAAACTGGAAATAGAACTGCCTTATGACCCAGCAATCCCACTGCTGGGCATACACACCAAGGAAACCAGTATTGAAAGAGACATGTGTACCCCAATGTTCATCACAGCACTGTATATAATAGCCAGAACATGGAAGCAACCTAGATGTCCATCAGCAGATGAATGGATAAGAAAGCTGTGCTACATATACACAATGGAGTATTACTCAGCCATTAAAAAGAATACATCTGAATCCGCTCTAATGAGGTGGGATGAAACTGGAGCCTATTATACAGAGTGAAGTAAGCCGAAAAGAAAAACAGTTATACAGTATACTAATGCATATATACGGAATTTAGAAAGATAATAATGATAACCCTGTATGCGAGACAGCAAAAGAGACACAGATGTATAGAACAGTCTTTTGGACTCCGTGGGAGAGGGAGAGGGTGGGATGATTTGCGAGAATGGCATTGAAACATGTATAATATCATATAAGAAATGAATCGCCAGTCCAGGTTCAATGCAGGATACAAGATGCTTGGGGCTGGTGCATTGGGATGACCCAGAGGCATGGTATGGGGAGGGAAGTGGGAGGGAGTTTCAGTATGGGGATCATGTGTATACCTGTGGCAGATTTATGCTGATGTATGGCAAAACCAATACAATACTGTAAAGTAATTAGCCTCCAATTAAAATAAATAAAAAAAATTTTTTAAAAAAGTGAATCATAAGCCCTTCACCAAAAAAACACTCTCGACAACTCCATAAAAGGAAATTAGATAACATAGTTAGAAAAAAAGTGCAGGAAAGAGGTGTCTGATGACCACAAACATTAACACATAAAGAAATATCCATGCCTTCACTACCCACCAAGAAAGAGAACATGCCAGCCAGCACCTGGGCTAGACCTCCCCCAAGGTTCCTTTCCTGATTAAACCCCTGCCCCTACACTGAGGGGGAAAAAAGCTCTCAACAGTCACACGTATGTCTAAGAGTTCCTCTGGAATATACATACCTAAGAGTGGGATTGCTGGGTCACAGAATATACGTTCATATCTTCTCGGTAAATTGAATCTTTTGTCACTATACAATGCTGACCCTCTTCAGTTCAGTAATGCTTTTTACCCTAGAGACTAGCTTTCTTACGGAGCTTAAAAGTTTCATATTAACCAGTTTTACCCTCTTCAGGGACAACACAAAGCCTGTCTGATATTCTTGTGCCTTTGTTATCGTTTAACTCCTGACAAGATACTTTTGTTTTATATAGTCAATGTTCATTAGAATTATTGAAATATTTGCCAATTTGTTTTTCATTTCTGCCTTCATTTCCGACCTTCTGCCTGGGATCGTTTTCCATCTATTTGAAATAGATCTTTGAGACTTACGTGTTTTCTTAAGTATGCTGGTGCTAAGCTCTTTTAGTGCGATTGTCTGAAAATGTTTTAATTTCACTTTGATTCTTTTTTCAGCAAAAACATAATTAAAAGAATATTGGAAATGAACCAGATGTGCCTAAAGAAAATGGGTAAATAAACTGTGATTCAGTCAGACAATGAAAGATAACAGGGGAAATAAAAAAACACTGACAGAGAGGACATATTGACCCTGACCTACACTATCTGCATATAGACTGCAGACACAACACTGAGTGAAAGGACCAGAGGACACACTGAGCATGCGCTGTGTATATACACCTGTGTGAAGGTCTGAACGAGGCGAACAATCGACGCTGTTCTCATCAAGAGAGTGGTAACTGCTGGGGCCAGAGGGGCCACAGGGGCACCTGAGGAGGGATGCAGGATGCTGGGGGCCCAGGCATGCTTGGAATGGATGTTCACTGAGCTGCACACTTCCCAACTCTCTTCTCTACCTGTGCTTCACCTGAAGTCACACAGAAAGAAATCAACGCAAGAGATACTTGGAGGTCAAAATGTCACCGGTATGTGCTAGAAAAGCAGGCCTGGGGCTGTCGGTCCAAGCATGCTTCCCACACCTGGCACAGAACTTGAATGAGCACATTTCTATTGCTGCCTCTGAGCACTAAACGCGGCTGTTGGCTGTGGAAAGTCTCTGCCTGGGTTACACACATATCAGACTTGAAGGTGGACTACTTATAATGTGTTTATTTTCTGGCTCCCCAGCTAGCACGTGGTCTCATGGCTGACACATTGTAAATACTCAACAAATGTCTATTGGATGTGTTGGTCTCTGTATCCTTTCAAAACTGAGCAGAATTCACCTTCTCAAGGAGACATTCTTTCACCTTTCTTCTTTTTTAAAAAAAAGTCCTACTGACTTATTTTGCCTTGCTGGGTCTTCTTGCTGCAAGCAGGCTTCCCCCATTTGTGGCGAGTGGGGGCTACTCTTCCTTGTGGTGTATGGACTTACCATTCTAGCAGCCCTCACTGGAAAGTGGGCGTGAATTTGCTGAACTGCTAATATGACAATGTCTGAAGCCTCTTCTCTCTTTTTTACGATGATGCATCGATTTCATCAGGTGGATCTATTAATTTATTGCTTTCAGTCACAAGTCATGTCTAACTTTTTGCGACCCCATGGACTGCAACACACCAGGCTTTTCCTTGTCTTTCACCATCTCCCAGAGTTTGCCCAAGTTCATGTCATGTTGGTGATGCCATCCAAACATCTCATTCTCTGTTGTCCCCTTCTCCTCCTTACCCTTAGTTTTCCCAGCATCAGAGTCTTTTCCAATGAGTTGGCTCTTCCCATCAGTGGCCAGAGTACTGGAGCTTTAGCTTCAGCATCAGTCCTTCCAATGACTATTCCAGGTTGATTTCCTTTAGGATTGACTGGTTTGATCTCCTTTTGATTCAAAAATCTTCTCCAGCACCACAATTCAGAAAGAAGCATCAATTCTTTGCCACTCAGCCTTCTTTATGATTCAACTCTCACATCCATACATGACTGCTAGAAAAACCACTGCTTTGACTATATGGACCTTAACTCATCTCATATTGAAAAGGCTGTGTCCAGACTTTTGCCATGTGGATCAATACTAGAAAGTATTCTTGCATAGCTTTCATCTCACAGAGATATTATATTGTTTTCACTTTACACTCATAGCTTCTAGATGTTGCCTAGCACATAATAAGTGCTCGAAAATACTTGTTGAGGGACCTCCCTGGTAGTCCAGTGGCTAAGACTCCAAGCTCCCAATGCAGGGGACCCAGCTCCACTGCTGGTCAGGGAACTAGGTCTCACATGCTGCAGCTAAGGGTTCAAATGCCCCAACTAAAGAGCCCACGTGTCGCAGGGAAGACTGGTGCAGCTAAATCAATAAGTAAATATTAAAAAAAAAAAAACCTTGTTGACTACATGGGAGCAGAATGAAATAAATGGCCATTTTGTTTGATCCAATCTCAGATTTCTCTTGCATCTTTGATAATCCTTATCAGCTTTCTTCTGAGCCATCAAACAGGAGGGGATTTGGGAATTCTCTGGTGGTTCAGTGGTTAGGACTCTGCACTCTCACAGCCAAGAGCCCAGGTTCAAGCCCTCGTTGGGGAACTAAGATCCTACAAGCTGTGTAGCGTTACCAAAAAAAAAAAAAAAAAGTCAGGAGGGAATCTGATGGCTGAGTGTGCTGCTGTTTTATCTGATACCATTTGACTGTGTTTCTGTGTCCTCTCCCATCACAGCTCACAAAAGGAGGAAGGGCCAGGATAAAAAACATCAAGGAAACCAGATAACCTGTTTATGCTCTTTTAACCAGTGTTGATTTTCACAAATGTGCCTTTTGCTCACCTAGCCCTTGAATACAATTTCTGGTGCTATCAAGAGGGGCTAGGACATGAGCGATCAAAATCACATCCGATTTTTTTTGTTTGTTTCCGGCCACACCACAAATGGCATGTGGCATCTTGCTTCACCAGCCAGGGGTGGAACAAGTTCCCCCTGCTGTGGAAGCAGAGTCTTAACCGCTAGACCACGAGGGAAGTTCCTACACCTGAGGCTCAAGTCCATAAAGACAAAGCAGTGGAGGGGAAAGTGGCCGAGCAAGGTGAGGTGGGTGTGTGAGGCAGAGTTCTCCTCTCAGCAGGAGCAGGTGGGCCAACAGCCCCGGCCACACATGCTCTGGAGAGTAACAGGAGTCAGGCTCGCCTAAAAGCGCCCCAGGGGCCAGCAGGGAGGGGGTTTAGGTTGTTCTTCATTTGTTTCTGCTCAAGAACCACCTCAGGCATCTTTCCAAGCTAGATTTTTTTTTTTTCTCATTCAAAATGAGACCAGTTTTATTGAGTTCTGTGGGGGGAAAATACTCATCCTTCAAAGGTAAGATGACCAACACTATTACAGGCACTGCTTTTTTGTGTGTGGGTTTTTTTTTTTTTTTTTTGCAGTCTGTGGGATCTTAATTTCCAAACCAGGGATTGAACATGGGCCCCTGGCAGCGAAAGCCCAGATTCCTAATTACTGGACCAAGAGGGAATTCCCAGGCGCTGTTTTTAAAATGAACATGTGTACCTCCCTGATGGTCTAATGGTTAAGAATCCGCCTGCCAACAGAGTGCACATGGGGTTCGATCCCTAGTCTGGGTAGATCACTCATGCTGTGGAGCAACTAAGCCCAAGCACCACAACTCCTGAGCCTGTACTCTCGAGCCAGGGCTCTGCAACAGAAGCCACTACAACGAGGAACGAAGAGCAGCCCCCACTCGCTGCAGCTGGAGAAAGCCTACAGGCAACACCAACCCAGGGCAGCCAAAAAAAAAGATTCATTAATTACAAGCATAAAATGAATATGCTACATCTGGACACATTTAAGAAACAAGGAACACTAAGAGGCTTCTCTCTCAGTGTCCCTTCAGGAAACTAAGGCATGGTCCAGGCTCCAGATGACCTTTCTAGGCGACCTTGAACTTCCTAGAGAAAAGCCTTCGTTCCTGCAACAGCAATGCGCGGGGTTTTGTCCAGCTGCTGGACGAATTTCACGCTGGGCCATTTTATGAGACAATCTACCTTTGAAGTACTTCGAAGCTGCCTCTGAATGACCCAGCACATGAGCTGCACACAGATCACTGTGTTTTGTGAACCATCCATAACAACCTTCCACTCCCCAGACTAATCAGCCATTAAACATCTTCCTGGAAAAACGGAACAAAAGCAAACCTCTGGAAGTTACTACGCTTACAAAAGGGCAATTTTAAGAAATCTCTTTCTACAATACAAGAGTTCCATAAAAGGAAAAGTAGCATCCCATTTCCTCCTAACTCTCCTCTGATGAATCTCTCTCATCAACTGGGGTTTCTCAGATGCCCACAGCTGTCACCACAGGCTCCCCATGCTTTTCTCTGCGAGAATGAAGTCCAGTACCCACCCTGGCGAACTGGTTGTTTCCAAGAAGTGTGTGCAGAAGGACAGGCAGCTGTTTTTCCAGATGGAGCTTCAGGCAGAGCTGGGTCAGCTCCTCCAGATCCAGGAAGCCTGTCCCCGTGGTGTCACAGCTGCTGTAGACATCCCTAAGTTGCGAAACGTAGTGGTTCTCTTCCTCCTTGTCCATCCCATCGCAGGCCACGTGCAGGACAGGAAGACGCCACGCCGTCGGAATGGCCCTCGCCTCCCTCCACTGTCCCGGGGCACTGGGCAGTGTGGCCCAGGCAGGGTAGGTGCTGGGGTGTGGGTACCAGGTTCTGCTCAGGTTGTGCGATGCTGGAGAAGGTCAGTGAGGCTAGAGACCTGTTTGCAGGGAATCCGTCCTCTACTGGCTTGAAAAACCAGAAGTACTTTGTTCTGTTAAAAAAAAAAAAAGTACCTAATATAGAATAATCAGAAAAAAAAAACAGTTAAGTATAAAGAGGACCAAAGTCATCCAAAATTTCATCCCTAAAAAAATATCAGTATTACTATTTTGGCAAATATTCACTCTATGTTTTTCTCTATGCACTTACACACAGGACCTGCTGGGCGCCTGGCACTCCTGCCCTAGGATTCCGGTCGGGCAGAACTCAGGTGTGGGGCTGGAGGTCAGAGGGCACTGAAGGCCCTCTCAAGAGCAGTGACGAGCCAGCCCCATCCTGAGGGGCCTCGCTGGACCATAGCTCCCTCCCAATTCCACTCAAGGGTTGATTCAAGGGCGAGAGGGGCCCCACCCTTGGCCCACTGTCACCCCGGTCATGCCAGCTTTGCACATCACAGTTGAGTCCTGGCCATTCAGAAACTTCTTTTTCTCTCCTTTCCCTCATCCCTAGGAAACTGAGACCTTGACCCAACAGAGCCGGTGCTTTGTCTTCGGCCATCCAGGCATGTGCTCTCGGTGTGATTCAGACCAGCATTCTACAGGTCAGGCACAAAAGACCTTTCAGGCACCCTTTGCTAGGACACTTCCTAACCTCCATCCAAGATGAGGGCCAGACCAGCTGGCGTCCCGGCCCTGCTCGCCAGCTGCTGGGGAGGGGACCTGTGAAGGGGGACACCCCCTCGTCCCTCCACACCCCCGCGGCATGCTGCGCCCCTTGAGGGACCGAGCGTGGGCGATCAACTGTCCTCGCCGTGGGCCAGGAGGGTCAGCTGGGTCCCTGGTGGTCGCCTCCCCGCTTCCTTGCTTTGTGGGTTGCCGATGCCCCGGCTCCTTATGCTGGCTTTAGGCTTCCCAGGTGACACTAGTGGTAAAGAACCTGCCTGCTGATGCAGGAGATAAAATTATGAGATGTGCATTGGATCCCTGGGTTGGGAAGATCTGCTGGAGAAGGAAATGGCTACCCACTCTGGCATTCTTGCCTGGAGAATCCTCATGGACAGAGGAGCCTGGCATGCTACATACAGTCCAAGGGGTCACAAAGAGTCAGACACAACTGAAGTGACTTAAGCACAGCACAGTACTGCTTTTAAAACGCTGGGGAAAATATGGCAGAAAGGAGTCGCTGCTTCTGGTTACAGGAGCCCTCCTTCTGCCCCAGGATGGGAGTCTTTTTTCAGCCAAGATTCAACATGGCAAACCTCAGGGCTGAGATGGGCCAGGAAGGTTTGAAAAACTGAAAGGGTGCCTCCACCCGGGATTTATGCTGGGGCTCAGGTCTGTACCACAACCACGCTGATGCCCCTGGCCTCCTCAGGACTCAAGAGTCCTAGAAAAGGGCTGGACAAGTCACTGGACATTCTAAACACCTCGGAACTATGACATCTTTTCTACTGTGCTCATCACACCACGGATGACAGCAGAATCACCATCCTGCAAACAGGTCCCCAGGTTCCCAGTTGCTCAAATCCTATTTCCAGAAATGTTTCCCCTCCCTCCCTCTCGATGAGGAAAAGGGATCAACCCAAGCACAGAACAAGAAGGTGAGAAGAAGGGCTTTACCCTGTTCCTCCCAGCAGGGAGCCGGGAGTATATTACTCCGACTCTGTTCAGACTCCCCAGCCTGTGTATGGGGGCAAAGAACACTGTCCCCTAGAATCCCCATGCAGGACCCTGGAAGGGAGACAGAGGGGACCCTCAGGTGGGGTCCAGTGTCCTGCACTGCCCACCCTTGGCACCCAGGCCTACTCACCCGTGAAGTGCAGGCCTCACAGCCAAGTGGTCCTTATAAATAATAGAACGTCCAAGGCCCTCTTCAGTTTCTCTCTTCACCCAAGTTAAATTATTTAATCCTTTCTGGATTCAACAAATACATAAAGGTCTGTGCATGGAAACCACCAGAAAGCCCAGCCACATTCAACATTCCAGATAAAGAGGAGCCCTTGGCTTATCCCGGTTTGATTCTTTTGAAGTTGGAATCTGTAGATTCTCAGTAATATGAATGCTGTAAAACTTTATTTAAAATTGGAGCATAAACTTTGCTACCAGGTGAGGCAAAAACCCTGTTTTCATCCTGGGGAGAAAAACCTGCCCTCAAACAAACTGAATACCAGTTAAGAAACAGTGGTTGACCAGCACGCTGCAGGACCACGCAGCCCTCTGGAGGCCATGAGGGAAGGTGTAGGTTTGCATTTAACTGGAGCATAGTGATGAAGGAATTTAATCCGTGGCCCTGGAAACCTGCTGGATATCAAGACAGCGAAAAGGACTATGGCCTCTCACAAGCAGCTGTGGAACCAGAGCATCGCAACCCAGAACAACTCCAAACAAAGTCCTCCAAAAAGCCCTGTAAAAGCGTGCTGACCCAGAAGAAGCAGCACCAAGGTCGCATTCTAGATGGCGTGTTCTGTATCTGGAGAGATGTTACAACTCTGATTAAATACTGAAGCCCAGCCTTGGGTTCCGGAAGAGCAGGTCTGGGCACCATGTCAAATAGCCTTGGGATTGGTAATCAAACTTCACACTTCAGCAGTTCTGAGCTTTAAGGATTAATCTCTGCATTAGCTGTTTTCATGGCTTTTTTTCTTATTTTTCAAAACCTATACTATTCACTTACTTTGCCAAGGTCAGCCCTATCTCAGCGATAAAGCTTGACAGGCCATCACTTTTATCAAAGGGATTTTCCAATCCCAACAATATAAAAATAAGCTGATGCATCATTTAATTGGTGATTAATATATTAGTTGTGGCACGTGGGAATTTTTAGTTGCAGCATTTGGGATCTGGTTCCCTGACCAGGGATCAAACTCAGGCACCCTGGAGGTGGGAGCAGAGAGTCTTAGCCACTGGACCACCAGGCAAGTCTCCCTAAAGATTTTTATAATCACATGTACTTATATTCATGCTGGGACTATAGCCATAGACCCAGTGGTTATAAAACATCTACATAATTAGTTGGTTATATACATGAGGTTATCCACATAAGGTTCTACATATAAAAATGAGCTTCTCTATGTGTATCACTGTATGTATGCAAATACAGAAAACCTTACTCTTAGTATCAATATCAGCTCCTACCTTAAATTCAACTAGAAAATTCTACCATAAAGAAAGCAATAGTTTCTCTTCTTTACTAAAAGTAGCCAGTAACAGTGTAGAAGAAATGTCAGAATTGGAATACTACAATTTTGAATCCCTAGTTTCATAGCTGATAGGGTACAGATCATCAATGTGTGAATAAAAACAGTTGTTGGGGGGACTTCCCTGGTGGTCCAGGGGTTAAGACTCCTAATGCAGGGGGCACATGCCACATTGCAAGGCCAAAAAATTTTTTTTAATGAGAAAAAGTGGGGAACGGTGATGTCATGCAAAGCGGCAGGGGAGGATATTCCACCAGAGCAAGACTGAGCCATAAAGAGGGACGGGAAGGAACTATTTCAAACTCTAGAACCAGATCAGACACAGCAAGGTGGTGAAAAGAGGCTGCTGATCTTTGTAAGAGAGTGGTGAGCAGGAGCCAGACACTACCCTCGACGCTGTGGGGACCAAGCTGTGAGGACAGCGGCCCAGAGTCCTTTGGCTGGAGCCAGAGCGCGCAATCTGGACCATGGCACCCAAGACCTGGGACTGTGTGTTTCGCTGGTGACTGAGGACCGGGAGCAGATTCTGGCCTTGGGGTCAGCTTCCCTGGGCGGCAGGAGCTCCCCTCAGAGCATCTCTGTTATTGCTGTTTAGTCACTCAGTCATGTCTGACTCTTTGTGACCCCATGCACTGTAGTCTGCCAGGCTCTTCTGCCCATGGGATTTTACTGGCAAGGATACTAGAGTGGGTTGCCACTTCCCTCTCCAGGGGATCTTCCTGACCCAGGGAGCCCGCGTCTCCTGCATTGACAGGCGGGTTCTCATCACTGAGTCACAAGGGAAGCCCTCAGAGCATCGAGGAGACGGCTAAGACGAACAGGGAGACTTTGCGGGGCAGGCCTTTGTCAGGTCACTGACTGGCTGCAGAAATCGCAGAACGGAAACGTCAGTTGCCACGCACAACAAAGAACACACCTTGCAAAAATAGCTTAGAAAAGTCACAAAGACGAAACTGTAGTCCTCAACTAATAAAAATCATTAATGTCTGAGCTGTGGGAGAATCAGAATGTCCAGATTTCAACAAAAACTTAGAGAGCATACAAAGACACATATATACTAGAGTCTTTTTCACGGCAGAATTTCTTTTTTATTTAAGGCAGTGTGATCCATTTAATTTAATTTATTTTTGTCTGCACTTCACGGCTTGTGAGATCTTAGGTCCCTGACCCGGGCTAGAACCTGATCCCACCGCAATGGACGCACGGAGTCCTAGCTGCTAGACTGTCAGGGAATTCCTTATGCTAGAATTTTTAAATTTAACTCTCTGCACTTCTACCCAAATATTAAACAGCAGCTGCATGGAATAAGCAGTGATAAATTTTCCTTCTGAAGGAACCACAGCGAGTGCAATAGAAGGG
Source organism: Madoqua kirkii (assembly GCA_006408675.1). Taxonomy (NCBI): domain Eukaryota; kingdom Metazoa; phylum Chordata; class Mammalia; order Artiodactyla; family Bovidae; genus Madoqua; species Madoqua kirkii. The sequence continues at coordinate 6,124 of SJYC01128724.1, read as the reverse complement.
CATTTGCTAAAGCAGACTTCTGATTCTAAAGACCCCCAAAATAACTTTTACACAGTTTAATCATTCACTGCCAATCTCCCTGAACATGATGACTTTTTTCAAGGTTTAAAAAAAATTATTTAATTGGAGGATTTACAATATTGTGGTGGCTTCTGCCCTACACAGACATGAATCAGCCACGGGTGCATATGTGTTCTCCCATCTTGAACCCCAATCCCACCTCCCTCCCCACCCCATCCCTCTAGGTCGTTTCAGAGCACTGGCTTTGAGTGCCCTGCTTCATGCAGCAAACTTGATGTGGTCATCTATTTTACATGTGGCAATGCACATGTTTCAATGCTATTCTCTCAAATCATCCCACTCTCACCTTTTCCCACGTAGTTCAAAAGTCTGTTATTTAATCTGTGTCTCTTTTGCTGCCTTGCATACAGGATTGTCATTACTGTCTTTCTAAATTCCATATATGTGCATTCAGTTCAGTTCAGTCGCTCAGTCGTGTCTGACTGTTTGAGACCCCATGAATCGCACCACGCCAGGCCTCCCTGTCCATCACCATCTCCTGGAGTTCACTCAGACTCACATCCATCGAGTCTCTGATGCCATCCAGCCATCTCAACCTCGGTCGTCCCCTTCTCCTCCTGCCCCCAATCCCTCCCAGCATCAGAGTTTTCTCCAATGAGTCAACTCTTCCCATGAGGTGGCCAAAGTACTGGAGTTTCAGCTTTAGCATCATTCCTTCCAAAGAAATCTCAGGGCTGATCTCCTTCAGGATGGACTGGTTGGATCTCCTTGCAGTCCAAGGGACTCTCAAGAGTCTTCTCCAACACCACAGTTCAAAAGCATCAATTCTTTGGCGCTCAGCCTTCTTCACAATCCAACTCTCACATCCATACATGACCACAGGAAAAACCATAGCCTTGACTAGACAGACCTTAGTCAGCAAAGTAATGTCTCTGCTTTTGAATATACTATCTAGATGGTCATAACTTTTCTTCCAAGGAATAAGCATCTTTTAATTTCATGGCTGCAGTCACCATCTGCAGTGATTTTGGAGCCCCCCAAAATAAAGTCTGACACTGTTTCCACTGTTTCCCCCTCTATTTGCCATGAAGTGATGGGACCGAATGCCATGATCTTCATTTTCTGAATGTTGAACTTTAGGCCAACTTTTTCGCTCTCCACTTTCACTTTCATCAAGAGGCTTTTTAGCTTCTCTTCACTTTCTGCCATAAGGGTGGTGTCATCTGCATATCTGAGGTTATTGATATTTCTCCCGGCAATCTTGATTCCAGCTTGTGTTTCTTCCAGCCCAGCATTTCTCATGATGTACTCTGCATAGAAGTTAAATAAGCAGAGTGACAATATACAGCCTTGACGGACTCCTTTTCCTATTTGGAACCAGTCTGTTGTTCCATGTCCAGTTCTAACTGTTGCTTCCTGACCTGCATACAGATTTCTCAAGAGGCAGGTCAGGTGGTCTGATATTCCCATCTCTCAGAATTTTCCACAGTTTATTGTGATCCACACAGTCAAAGGCTTTGGCATAGTCAAGAAAGTAGAAATAGATGTTTTTCTGGAACTCTTGCTTTTTCCATGATCCAGTGGATGTTGGCAATTTGATCTCTGGTTCCTCTGCCTTTTCTAAAACCAGCTTGAACATCAGGGAGTTCACGGTTCACATATTGCTGAAGCCTGGAGAATTTTGAGCATTACTTTACTAGCATGTGAGATGAGTGCAATTGTGCGGTAGTTTTAACATTCTTTGGCATTGCCTTTCTTTAGAATTGGAATGAACACTGACCTTTTCCAGTCCTGTGGCCACGGCTGAGTTTTCCAAATTTGCTGGCATACTGAGTGTAGCACTTTCACAGCATCATCTTTCAGGATCTGAAACATTAGTATACTGTATTGCTGTTTCTCTGACTTACTTCACTCTGTATAATGGGCTCCAGCTTCATCTACCTCATTAGAACTGACTCTAATGCGCTCCTTTTGATAGCTAAGTAATATTCCATTGTGTCTATGTACCATAACTTCCTTGTCCATTCATCTGCTGATGGACATGCAGGTTGCTTCCACGTCCGAGCTATTGTAAACAGTGCTGCGATGAACACTGGGGCACGTGTGTCTCTTTCAGTTCTGGTTTCCTCAGTGTGTATCCCAGCAGTGGGAGTGCTGGGTCATGAGGCAGTTCAATACAATGAATTTTTAAAGAAATCTGTCATATAGCTGCATTTGTTATAGCAGATGGACATTAAACCAATGTAGTATGTAACAGCTCATTATCTCAATGAGTATAAACTTGAATTTTCAACCCTGAGTAGGTCTGGCAGTCACGGTCCACCTCTGCTGTCTTCCTCACGTACGTGGACTCTTATTGGCTGTTTTACGAGTGATTTCTGTAACCTTGTTATTCAATCCAAATTTCCCAAGGATAACCTGCTTTGCCTGTGACCCTCAATCTGAGAATAATGTTACAGAATATCAGAGACAGAAAAGGGTGGTCCCAAGGGGTGCCATTCAATCACCCCATTTCACACAAGAGGATCTGATATGGTACACTTAAGCACAAAGGTAGATTTCCTCAGTCGGCTGAAGGATGTGGATGGAGTGGACAAGCGTGAAGGCAGGCTGGGAAGGGAACCTCTCCCGCCACTCCAAGTGTACGGTGCTTCCTTAGCCTCGAGGTGAGACCTTCTATCAAGGAAGTCCCTGCCTATGCTTGTAACTGTATACACTGTATACAGCTCAGTGACCAAGGAGCAGCCCCATGGACTCCCCACTGTCTTCTTCTCCTCTCTTAGACTTTGATGGTTTTCAAGATGTACCAATGAGGTAAACCCAGGCAGCTGGAGCTGCTCATGCTGACCATTCACAGCTCCATCCTCTGTCTCAACGGCATCAAGTTGGCACGTTAAAATCTGCTCTGGGAGGGCTATTTACTCCACAGTCGTTGGAAAATGCTTCAAAGGTGGACTTTGGGGGACAGTGGGAAAGTTTTGTTAGTATACCACATCACTGGCTAAAATGTAAAGACTGATCAATATCAAGTTTTGATAGAGACGTGGAGCAACTGGAATGCTCAGAACTTGTTAGCAGGGGTATAACTGGCACAACAGCTCTGAAAACCTGCTCAGTTTTATCTTCCAAAGCTAAACACATACCCACCCTACAACATGGCAATCAACACCGAGGTTCCAATTCAAATAGAAACCATAGATTTGTGCACCGAAAGACACGCTTTCTTAAGCAACATTATTCATTGTACCCTAAACTAGAAGCAATCCAAATATCCATCGATAGTAAAAATGTAAGTGGAGACTTCCCTGGTGGTCCAGCGGTTAGGACTCGGCGCTTCCACTGCAGGGGTCGTGGGTTCAATCCCTGGTTGAGGAACTAGGGTCCTGCAAGCCATGTGGCCAAAACCAAACAAACAAAAGTAAAAATAAGTAATTTGAGGCATATTCTGGGAAACTGTAAGCCACGGAAAGGAACGAGCTACATAACAACCCCAATCTTATAAACCTGATGGAAGAAGCATATATTGCAAGATTCCACTTGCATTAAGTTCAAAAGAAGAACAAAGTGACCTGCAGTGTTAGAAGTTAAGATAGCAAGACTTCCTTGGTAGTCCAGTGGTTAAGAATCCGCCTGACAATGCCGGGGACATGGGTTCGGTTCCTCATCTAGAAAGATTCCACATGACACGGGGCAAAGAAGCCCCTGCATCACAGCTTCTGAGACCACGTGCGCTAGAGCCCATAATCCACAACAAGAAAAGGCACCACGGCGACAAGCCTGAGCACTGGAACTAGAGAGCACAGCCCCCACTCCGCACAACTAGAGAAAGCCCCAGTAGCAACGAGAACTCAGCGCTGACCAAAGAAAAAGGAAGAAAGAAAACGCTATCTAAAAAATTGATCAACCATATTTAAAAAAAAAACCCATCTCATTCTTTTCAGCAAATTCCAGAAGAATCAAAAATTTTAACCAAAAAAAAAGTAATCTATGACCTAGAATGAAATACAGCTTCTTCATCATCCTTAAAAGAGTGGGAAGTGTGGGGAGTTTGCTTAAAAGTCAAAATTTCTATGAACAAAAGAATAAAGTCAGAAGACGGGGTCGTGAAGAGTTGGACACGACTGGGCGACTTCACCTTCACTTTTCGCTTTCATGCACTGGAGAAGGAAATGGCAACCCACTCCAGTGTTCTTGCCTGGAGAATCCCAGAGACAGGGGAGCCTGGTGGGCTGCCGTCTATCGGGTCGCACAGAGTCGGACATGACTGAAGTGACTTGGCAGCAGCAGCAGCAAATGCCAAAAACAACAACAAAAAAACAAGGTACTATACATTGGGTGACTTAAAACAAAAGAAATGTATTTTCTCACAGTCCTGGAGGCTAGACGTCCAGGATCAAGGTGCTGGCAGAGCTGGTGTCTTCTGGGATGTCTGTCCTTCTGCTGTGTCCTCATGTGGGCGCCCCTCTGTGTTGTGTCTGGATCCTAATCTCTTTTTCTTACAAGGACACAGTCACACCAGACCAAGGCCACCTGCTGGGCTGTACCTGGAGGCCAACAAGCCCTGTAGCTAAGCTGTGGGACCAAAGAAAGGCCGCAGGTACAATGATGGAGACATCCACAGTTTTTCAGACAGAGGACCTTTCAAGTCCGAAGCATAGGGTCCTCAGGGGCTCTGCTGCCACTCTTGGGATGACCCAGCTAGGGGCCTGGTCATGAAGCAGCTGTGAGGGCTCGGTTAAAGTGCTTCAGCTCTTGGAGCCTGGGCTTCCTGAGACATCAAACAAGGAGGCCAAACCTCACGGCCCAAGGCACCTCCATCCTCTGACATCCTGGTTCTCTCAGGTCCATCACAACATCTTTGGGCTCCGTTCATCACTGAGCAGAAGTCCAGGAAGTGAGATCTCAGGGACACAGGCCTCAGGGGCCACGCTTCTTACACCTAGAACCCTGGAACCAGTCTCACCACAGACACTGTCTCCTGTCTCCCTCTGGCCTTTGTACAGAGTCTGGGTCAGCATCTGCTCAGTCTCCCATTCTCTTTCCCTCTCTTTTTCTGGACTGGGGAAAAGGCAACATGAATTGTTCTTGGACATCCACGCAAACGTTAGCAAAGTGCATTATGCACCATTAGCAGCAAACCAATTACATAACCAGAGGTACTGGAGCACAGTGCACGGTGGCCAAACAGACGTGTTTTAAACATCAATAGGGAAATGCCTGACACTTCAGAGCCCCAGAATCGCCTGTTCAAGTACATTTGTGTCATTCTTTCCAACCAACTTCACATTGTCCTCAACGCGCTGAAATGTTTTTAAAGATGTGCCTACATGGAAAATGTTGAAAGCCAGGTCAGTCTCAGGACACAAATGACAGTATTTATAAGACTCTAGCCCAGCTCACCTTACACATGGCCATCCACAAACATGTAGCCAAAGAGGAAAATGATGTGGATCAGAAATGGAATCAAAGCTGACAGAACAGTGAAAAAGAACATATATTAATAAACAGTCCAACATAATATAACAGAGGGCACTGGTCTCTCTTTTCCAAACACTTTGGATCATATCACATTTTCTCAAAAGAAAAGAGTCTAAAAAAAGGAAAGAAAGGAGAGGGACTGCCCAACAGACACAGAAAACTGAATGTGCAGACCTACTGCCCTTAAGCCTTTTCTTTTCTCCCTCTCCCACTTAAGTAAAAACTCTACCAGAAGAATATGTAATATGTAAAATGTAATGTGTAATCCTCTCGGTTTGTAAGGCCGACTGCTCCTTTACCCTACTAATCAAACCCTGAAGTGGATTCCAGAGATTTTATTCCAGCTGGGTTGGCACAACTCAAGAGAGACACCATCTGCCCACGATTTTCTGTGGGAATCAGGAGGCCTCCATGCCCGGCCACGGCCTTTGGGTTGGAGCCTACTCAGCCAGGCCTGGAGACACCCCCTCAGAAGACTGGAAGAGGCCTCCCTGGAAAGATCTACGCCCAGGAGAGACGAACAGAGGACGAGCAGGTCCTGGGAAAAGGAAGGAGACACAGAGGAATTCACCAGTTCTCTGGTCAATCCTCACGGCTTCGGCAGGTTCGGGAAGGGCCCCGCGGT
>SJYC01128723.1:0-48384 GCA_006408675.1 Madoqua kirkii | reverse complement strand
CCCAGGGGCCCGTACTTCTGCGCACTGGTGTTCAGCCTCCCCTGTGTTCAGCCTCCCCTCACGTCCTTGATGAAGTCTGCTGGGCTAATGTTCCCTGACAGAGGCAGATGAGCCCGTCGGGGGAGTGACAGCGCTGGGAAGCAATGGTGACGGCTGGTATGGGGCGGGGAGGGCGGCGGGGTTGCTGGCTGAAACTGGGGTCTGGCTCCTGTGGAGTCAGTCAAGAGAGGGCAAGGATTGAGAGAGAAGACTTGGGTTGATGGCTTGCTCTGTGTGCCTCAGGCACCTTTTGGTCCAACCTCCTGGCCTGATGCTGAGTTTAGAGGGACTCCGCGTCTCCAGAAGCTGTGCTGGCCTGGGGAAGAAGCCAGAGCTCTTGGACACCCCAGTGTATCTCTAACTGCCAGCTATGGTTCGCCCCAAGTGGTCCCTGTGACTCTGCCTGAAGAACAGGACTATGGAGAGCACAGCTCTCACCTGTCATTTAGGGTCCCACGAACATAGTCTCCTTTAAAGCTGCTCATGCCACTGAGGTGTCGTGGTGGCCCCATCCTGCTGAGTGCCTGACTCTGTGGTGCTCACCTTGCTGTACGTTAGAAATGCTCACGGAACTGTTTTTGTTTTGTATACAAACAGTGAAAAACATAGTATATGAGCTTTATCTATCAGCTTCAACAGTTTTTAGCAAGGAATGAATCTTGCTTCATCCAAACCCTTGGATTATTTTAAAGCAGACCCCAGATATATCACATGTTTCCCTGGTGGCTCAGATGGAAAAGAATCTGCTTGCAATGCAGGAGTCTCGGGTTCAATCCCTGGGTCAGGAAGATCCCCTAGAGAAGGGAATGGCTACCCACTCCAGTATTCTTGCCTGGAGAATTCCATGGACAGAGGAACCTAGAGGGCTACAGGCCATGAGATAGAAAAGAATCAGACATTACTGAATGACTAACACTTTCACTTTTCAGATAGATCACTTTGTGATTGAGCACACACACACACACACACACACACACACACACACACACACCCAGGGAAGATATATGTTTAGTGTCTCTCCCTTAGAGAAAAAGAAAATGACTCCTTAAAATGTAACCACAATACTCTTATCACACCATTAAAAAGTTATCAGTAATTCCTTAGTACCAAATATCCAATCAATGTTTACATTTTCCTGACTGTACATATTACTACTTATATTAGTTTTATATATTATTTATATGTATAATTAATTTTTATATATGTGTATATATATAAAGTTGTTGCTCAGTCACTCAGTTGTGTCTATCTGCGACCACATGAACTGCAGCACACCAGCCTTCCCTGTCTTTCACTATCTCCCAGAGTTTGCTCAAACTCAAGTCCATTGAGTCCGTCTCCTCTGTCACCCCCTTCTCCTCCTGCCCTCAGTCTTTCCCATCACTAGGATCTTTTCCAGTGAGTCAGTTCTAAGCATCAGGTGGTGAAATTATTGAAGTTTCAGCTTCAGCATCAGTCCTTCCAATGAATATTCAGGGTTGATTTCCTTTAGGATTGACTGGTTGGATCTCCTTGCAGTCCAAGGGACTCTCAAGAGTCTTCTCCAGCACCACAGTTCAAAAGCATCAGTTCTTCAGCACTCAGCCTTCTTTATGGTCCAAATCTCACATTCATATGTGACTACTGGAAAAGTCAGGATTCAGACAACATTGAGGAGCTTTTTAAGAACTAGTCCTGTGCCCAGGGCCTTCTCTCTTGGGGATTCTGATTTAATTGGCCTTGGATGGGGCCCAAACATCATATTTTTTAAAGCTCTCTTGATGGTTTTAATATGCAGCCAGGGTTGAGAAATGCTTTACCTTTCCCTCTACCAGTTTCCTGCCAAATCCTTCTCATCCGGGCTATTAAATACTTCTCCCACCTCCAGCCAATAGACCAGAGCAGTTGGCATTCACATGCCTAACCTGGAGGTGTGTCTTTTCCAGGCTCCTCTTTCCAGGTGGGCTCCAACTCTCAACGGACACGAGAATTCCTTTTCTCTACTGATTCACGTACCATGTAGGCCTGTTCCAGCCACTTTCTCTCCTAATATGCCTGGTGTCTGTTCTTGCCTTGCAAGCATAGCAGATTTTTTGTGCGTGTGAAAATAGCAAAATTCCTGCCTCAGGAAAAAGTGAGAACTTCCCTAGGGGCAGTTCTCATTTGGCTGCTCAAGTGGTCTGTGCTGCATTGGAGCTGAGAGAGAAGCCTGCTGGGGGCTTGGCAGCAGATGTAAGGGAAACTGGGGACTGAGTGGGTCTTGAACCCAGCACTTCTGGGGGAGTCTAAGAAACCTTTCTCTCCTGAAGATGTTGGCCCCAGGAGCATTTTAGAGAATTATGCCCATGTCGCTATTCATAGCCGTCTTCCTGCCTCTGCTCACCCACCCTGCCCCTCCACTCTGCCCTGCCTTTCAGATTTCTTCCTCCCTCCTGAGTCCCCCTGCTCCATGCCTCACTGACTGTTGGTGAAACAAACCTAGTCTAAAATAATGAGCAATCAACTACCCTGATGCTTGGGGCAGGCTGGGCAGGGGCAGGGGGGAAGGGGTAGGGAGCTGAATCATTTATAAAGCTTAATAAAGATGCAGATGAACACGCTGACTTGGAGCCCCAGAGCTGGGCTTATTCATTATTCAAAGTTATGTAAATGCCACTGGGTCCTGCATGTTAGAATCCTGCCCCTTGTCCCCGCTGCTTCTTCCTGCCTGACAGATCCAGCCCGCCTTCTGCCTCCCCTCTCCCCTCAGGAGCTTACATTCATTTGCCCTGCCCAGAATCTCATTTCGGACTCTACCTGCTTTCTAGCCACAAGTCTTCCTGAGGCTTGTTGGAGGTCCTGGCCTTTAAGCAAGACTGTGTATGTGCTCAGTCACTCCGTCGTGTCTGACTCTTGGGACTCCATGGACAATAGCCTGTCAGGCATCTCTGTCCATGGAATTTTCCAGGCAAGAATACTGGAGTGCGTTGCCATTTCCTGCTCCAGGGGATCTTCCCAACCCAGGGATCGAACCCATGTCTCCTAAGTCTCCTGCATTGGCAGATGGGTTCTTCACCACTGAGCCGCCTGGGAAGCCCATCAGGTAAGACTGCTGCTGCTGCTACTGCTAAGTTGTTTCAGTCCTGTCTGACCCTGTGCAACTCCAGAGATGGCAGCCCACCAGGCTCCGCCATCCCTGGGATTCTCCAGGCAAGAACACTGGAGTGGGTTGTCATTTCCTCCTCCAATGCATGAAAGTGAAAAGTGAAAGAAGTTACTCAGTCGTGTCCGACTCTTAGTGACCCCATGGACTGCAACCTACCAGGCTCCTCCGTCCATGGGATTTTCCAGGCAAGAGTACTGGAGTAGGGTGCCATTGCCTTCTCCTCAGGTTAAGACTATACAGGCCCAAATAGATGGACTTCTTACTTCTAAAGATTTGCAAGGAAAGAATACCCTAAGAGTGCTTATATACATGTTTTAATATCTCACAAATCTGTTTACTTAGTGATTGGGTGGATTTCCTGAGGTCTAACCTAAATCCCTCTCGCTGCAAGCAAGAGGAAGCCCATCATTGAAATAGAATATCCAATAACCAAATTCTCTTTACTCACTTTTTTAGAAAAAAAGGGAATTATTTAACTGCGCCGGGTACACATGGGATCTTCAATCTTTGTTGTGATATGCAAACTCTTAGTTTTGGCATGTTGGATCTAGTTCTCTGACCAGGGATTGAACCTGGGCCCCTGCATTGTGAGAACAGAGTCTTAACCACTGGACCACCAGGGAATTCTTTTAATCACTCTTCTGAGAAGTAAAATGCAAGCATCAAGTCACTCCAGCCTACTGTCCCTGTATTAATTCATCCTTGTTGCCTCCTCTTATCTTTCTATTTTTGTTTGTTGTCTAGTTGAGGCGTCCTGCACAGGGTGCTACTGGTGGTTGGGTGATGTTGGAGTTTATATTCAAGTGGCTTCTTTTGTGTGAGTTCTCAGTATTTGATATTCCCTAGGGTTAGTTCTCTGGTAGTCTAGAGTCTTGGAGTCAATGCTCCCACTCCAAAGGCTCAGGGCTTGATCTCGAGTTTTGCGTGATTCTATATATTCTTTTTCACTGTTCAGGTCCTCTTGTCCACTCTCAGCTGGTGTTCTGCGTGCACTTCTGTGTCTGAAGGTGTATTCCTGATGTATCCATGGAGAGAGAGGCACTCCATGTCCACCTACTCCTCCGCTATCTTGTTCTCCTGCTTACCTTTCTAAACAGGTGAACCTCAGTCCGAATTAGAATCACACTCCTTAAGACCTTAAACCTGTCGTGGTTTAAAACCCAACCAAACTCCAATTAGGTTTTCACTTGTATCAACTACACCACATACCTTCTCTTTTCCACATTGGCACTATTAATTTGTACTGCACAGTTAGTTGCCTAGGTCTTAGGACTCAAATTACTTTCCCCTGACTCCCCTCTGTACCAGTCTTTCCCTTTTCCCCCATCACCTCCTCATTTTTCAGATGGTGAGGCTGAGAGATGAAGAATTGGGTCAGAGTCGCAATGGCATCGATTGCCTGTGCTTTCCCTTCTTTTCTGGACTGCCTCTCCTCCCTCCCCACCCCCAATCTATTTTTAGCCTGCCTCTGTTTGCCTTAGTCTGGTTGGCAACCATGCCGGCCTCTTTCTCTTTGCTGCCCTTATCTCTCCCCTGCAGCTCATGTGGACCCCAGTTGCCCTTCCAGAGGTCTCTTCCTGCCCGCCCAATTTATTTTGATTTTCTCCCATCTTGAAGATAGGCAGGGTTTCTGCTGGAGAGTGGATGCCTGGCCACGCTCAAGCAGAAGGGAGGCAGGGAGATAATGCTGGCAGGTCTGCTTGGCAAATCCTTCAGTGTTACTAAAACCCTCAAGTTGGCCCTCCGAGCCCATCTACGAGGGCTAGTCCTCTACTCCATAGCCATAGACTCTGTTCCCTGCATGCTCTCCTCCCCTCTATGGCCCCAGCCCACGCCCCATGAGAGATGCTCAGTTCCTTCCACTTGGGCTGTGTGCACATCCCTGCAGGTCCTCGCCTGCCTCCCTGGCCCGCGTGGTACCAGCCTCCTCTTATCCAATTCCTGCTTCTCTCCACTCTGCCCTGACCTCACCCCTCCCACACACACCCGCATGCCCCAGCCCCCGCCCCCGCCTGCACTCTGTTTCTAGGACACCCTGGCTCATTTGTAAAGGGCCTTCGCCAGCTCAGGCAGGGCTTGTCAGTGTCCCCCACTTGTCCTTTCTCAGCCTCCTCTAGACACTGGTCCCCTCCTTTCGCTGTCACCAGCAAGCTGAATAAGACTGGATATTTTGGAAGGGGAACTGCAGCAGCTGGCTGGGGGAGGAGGGTGGCCCTGAGAGAAGCAGAGGCAGAAGGAGTGGAGGGCAGCGTGGAACGAGGAGAGAGAGCCCCAGCATCCTTTCTCCCCAACTTTGCCGGCTGGGGAGCTGGCAGGATCTTACCCTGATCCCTGTCTGTACCTCATTTCTCTCTTAGTAATAACACAATACCTTGCTTTACAATTCACCATGTGCCTTACAGACATCCTGGTATCTGCCTGGCTCATTCCCTCTCCTCCGAGTCTGCTCAATGATTCTCACTCTGTCCACCATCCAAAAGGGCAACCCTTCCCCCAGCATTCTCTGTCTTCCCCACTCTGCTCTGCTTTCCCCCCAACACATTTGTCACCATCTAATGTACAATTTATTTATACATCTTATTTACATAGGCTTCCCAGGAGGCTCAGTGGTAAAAGAATCCACCTGCCAACGCCGGAGATGTAAGAGACATCTTGCATCTTACGTCGATCCCTGGGTGGGGAAGATCCCCTGGAGAAGGAAATGGCAACCCACTCCCATATCCTTGCCTAGAACATTCAATGGACAGAAGGGCCTGGAGGGCCACAGTCCATGGAGTCGCAAAATGTTGCACATGACTGAGTGTGAGCACAAGCACGAAAGCATTAGCTACATGTCTTCTCTCCTCACTGGCCTGTAAACATCACAAGAGTAGAGATTGCCATGGATTGTTTTATTCATAGGTACATCCATCATGTCTAGCACAGTGCCTGGCACAGAACAGAAGCCACAAATATTTGTGTGTGGAATGAATGACCTTATTTGATCCTCACACACTCCTTTAGAGCTGGTCAGTATTGTTATCCCCTTTTTGAACATTTTAATTTATTATCTTATTTTTGGTTGTGCTGGGTCTTCGTTGCTATGTGAATGAAGTTGTGGTGAGTAGGGTGCATGGAGTTCTCATGGCAGCGGTTTCTCTTGTTGCAGAGCACATGTTCTTGGCACACAGGCTTCAGTAGTTGCAGCACATGGGTTCTAGAGCATGGGCTTGGTAGTTGGGGCACACGGGCTTAGTTGCCTCCATGGCATGCAGAATCTTCCTGGACCAGGGATCAAACCCTTGTCCCCTGCATTGGCAGGTAGATTCTTATCCACAGGACCACCAGGGAAGGCCCCCACTTTTAAAAATCGTGGTAAAATATACATAACATACAATATACTATCTTAATCATTTTTTAAAAGTATTTATTTGGCTGATCAGGTCTTAGCTGAGGCATGCAGAATCTTTTAACTGCCACATGCAAACTCTTAGTTGTGGCAAGCAGTGTCTAGTTCCCTGACCAAGGATCAAACCCAGGCCTCCTGAACTGAGGAGCTTGGAGTCTTAGCCACTAGACCACTAGGGAAGTCCCCCATCTTAACCATGTTAAGTGTACAGTTGAGTGGCATTTAAATACATTCACAGTCTTATACAAACATCACCATCATCCATTTCCAGAACTTTTTCATCTTCCCAAACTGAAGCTCTATGCCCATTAAACAATAACTCCTTATTCCTCTCTCCAGCCCCTGGCAACCACCATTCCACCTTCTGTTTCTGTTAATTTGACTACTCTAAGTAGCTCACAAGTTTCCCAAGAGGTACTAGTGGTAAAGAACCCACCTGCCAATGCAGGAGACACGAGAGACTCGGGTTTGATCTCTAGATTAAGAAGATCCCCTAAAGGAGGGCATGGCAACACACTCCAGTATTCTTGCATGGACAGTCCCATGGACAGTGGAGCCTGGTGGGCTACAGTCCATAGAGTCACAGAGTCAGACATGACTGAAGCAACTGAGTGAAGCACACACACACACAGACATACATGTAGCTCGCACAAGTGGAATCATACGCTACTTGTCCTTTTATGTCTAGATGATTTTATTCAGCGTTATGTCTTCAAGGTTGATCCATGAGATGTAATATCATTCCCATTTTACAGATACGATTATCCTCCCCCCCTTTGAGAGGCTGTGGTTCAGGGAACCAAGTGAGAGCACCCAAAAAGCAGAGTTGGAATGGTGTTCCATTCTAACTGGCTAGCTTTTATAATTCCCAGGAGAAATCAGCATTAATCCATGTGCCTAGGCATATACGGCAATTGAAGAGTAATTCCTCTGTGTTGTTTTCCCTTTGAGGATATTTTTACTCTTATTCTCATTTCCCACTCCTCCTCGCTTAGACTCGGGTTTGATCTCTAGATTAAGAAGATCCCCTAAAGGAGGGCATGGCAACACACTCCAGTATTCTTGCATGGACAGTCCCATGGACAGTGGAGCCTGGTGGGCTACAGTCCATAGAGTCACAGAGTCAGACATGACTGAAGCAACTGAGTGAAGCACACACACACACAGACATACATGTAGCTCGCACAAGTGGAATCATACGCTACTTGTCCTTTTATGTCTAGATGATTTTATTCAGCGTTATGTCTTCAAGGTTGATCCATGAGATGTAATATCATTCCCATTTTACAGATACGATTATCCTCCCCCACTTTGAGAGGCTGTGGTTCAGGGAACCAAGTGAGAGCACCCAAAAAGCAGAGTTGGAATGGTGTTCCATTCTAACTGGCTAGCTTTTATAATTCCCAGGAGAAATCAGCATTAATCCATGTGCCTAGGCATATACGGCAATTGAAGAGTAATTCCTCTGTGTTGTTTTCCCTTTGAGGATATTTTTACTCTTATTCTCATTTCCCACTCCTCCCCGCTCAGGGATTCCTCTGAACATTTCCACCCCACCCAGTCCCAGTTTTTTGTTTTTGTTTTTTTTTTCTCCCCAGAGCCGTTAACTCCTATTCTTTTGGGTCCTAGGGGCCCCTGTCTGGAGATGCTCCGGCTTTGGTTGCATCAGAATGCGCTCAGCCGTGCTTGAGTCTCTGTTTACACCTCTCACCCCTCCACCCACCCTGGGGCAGTTATGAGCCTGTTTCCTTCCAAAGCAATTAGTGCAAGGAGGCCAGCCGACTCGGTGTTAATGCTGTTTCATTAAGTGGGAGCAATCCTAATGATAATAAAATGGCACATTTAACATTCAAACATTGAACAGGGTTTCTGAGCGAGTGTGTCTCTCTCTTCCTTTCTGGTAGAACAGCTCCATCTTCATAAAGACCTGACAATACACCTTAATGAGAGACTGGGGAGCTGAGCGTCTTTATGAGAGGATGAGAACCAGACAAAGAATCCAGAGAAAGAGGGTGTGGTGCGTTGAGGGGATAAAGACCCTAAGAAGTCCTGGGGTAATGGATTCTGTGGTGCTAATGCAGACAGTTAAATTCTGTAAGAAATAAGGTCACATGGAAAATAAAGCCCGCCACAGGCTTTCATGCAAGGCAGTCATTTACTTATCTGTTTGTTCAACACTTTTTTTTTTCAACAAACATTTACTGTGTACCCACGATGAGCCACATTTTGTGGGGGTTCGTGATAGAGGATGGCTCTGGTTTTATGAAAAGAAGCTCCAAAGGCATGAATGGTCTACAGACCATCTTATTTACCCTCCCCTAGGCAACTTTCGTCAGATCTATCTGAAATTCAACAAACGCACCAGTGAAGAGAATTTTACCAGTTGCTTTGGTCTCCTGAGCTGGTCCTTATGCCCCTTCCTTACTGAGACATCCACCTCCAAGGTCCTTGGCACTCTGTGATTATAGAATATCTGATTGAACTGAAGCGAAAAAGTGGTGTGTGATTGGGGAGCTGGCCAGAGAAAGAAGGTACCCTCAATCAGCTGGTGTTTATAGGGGACTGAAGAGAGGCAGGAGAAAAGGATAGCCTCCCACAGCCTCTTTCTTCCTCTTAGATGTCTTTCCCAGCTTTATTTCCAACTCCTGGGCACAGAAGGAAAGCTGCTGGCCAGGGGTCAAAGGTGGGCTTTGCCCAGGCTGGGAAAGCGGCTGATTCGAAAAGGTGTCAAGTCATAGGATGGCGTTAATTTCATGCTTAATTCGTACAGGATCTTCCCCACAACGGGGGACAACTTGAACCCATGCCCTAGGGAAAGGAGAACAGGTGGTCAGGCTTCCTCATAGACAGGGGCTGGGCTCCCTGGAAGTCCCCCACACAGTTCCCAGACAGGGCTAACCTTCCCACTGGTCGCACCCCAAAGGGAGAAGGTGCCTCCCATCATGAGCACCCCTTATTCTCTGACAACTCCGTTCAGCCCCGTTATACATTCACAGTCTGGACTTTGGCCCTTCTTTATCACCTTAAAGCATGAAAAACGCCATTCTGCCTTGCATTGAGGCCAGCTTTAAGGCACCCCATCCTCCCTCGCTCAGGCTCACCAGAGAATCCAGCACCAATGACAATGTTGTCGTACTTTGGGTGTCTATCAAGAACGAAGTGCCCATCGGGAGTGTTCTAGAAAGAAACAATCACATCTGTGTCCTTTGAGGATAGAAGGAGAAAGAAGAGCTGCAGGCTCAGAAGGGAGGAGACTCGGCTGGATTTCTTTCCAGAAAGAATGGGAACAGGACACAGGTGCGCTTTCTGCATGCCAGTGCCCTGGGGTACACAGGTCTTTCTCATTTGTCCATCTGTCTCTTCTCACACAGAGCTATGAACACAGTAGGTGCTCAGTTAATGTGTGTAAACTAACTTCAGCCAAGATGCCTCGGGCCCTGGTGACATCTGTCTCTTCTCTTTGTCCCCAAGGCCTGCTCAACTAGAACATCTTGCCAAAAACTCTTTTAGAGTTCTTCTGGGAAACATAGTGAAGGACTGCCAGACATAAGCCTAGTTTCCAAATGAAAAGGAATATGAATAACCTCTAATGGGCCCTCTCGGGTGGAGGCGAGCCGACCCTCAGAAATGAGCTCATTTGTTTCAAGTCACATTTTGTGTCAAGGGTCAGGTGAGTCTGGGCCAAGCTGCTGAAGGCCGGTCTGCCCCATCGCCCTGCTCCCAGGGCCGGGGGAGGGCCTGGCCCGGCTGCCCCCACACTTACCGTGTACATGCAGCGCTCCATCACAGCAGGCTCAGGCTGCAGGTCAGGTAAGTGATCTCTGACAAAACCACTCAGGATGTGGACATCTTGGACCTCTGAGAAAGCTGCCGGGCAGTCCCGCTCCTCGGGATCTGCATTGTTGCCGTGGTGATAGCAGACCTGGCTCCCAATCAGAGCAGTTTGAGCTGGGAGGGCTGGCTTCCTGCACACCACCCCCAGCCCAGCAGGAGATGGGGGCGGGGGTGAGGGGGGGCAGGTTGTACACAAGAGGCAACCCAGCCATCACCCCAGCCTTTCCCAGTCCTGTCAGTTGCTTTTTGTTGCCATACAAGGTTGTCTAGCCGTCCGTTCACCTGCTAACCCTCTGTTTGCAAAGGAAGGGCTCCCTTTGCTGGGCCCCAGGACAGCTGGGAGTCTCGTGCGGCTCATACTGAATAGTGAAGTTGGTTCCTACTGCTGCTCACTGGGATCTGAGGGAGCTCATTGAGAGGGAAGTGAGGGTAGCTGCCCCAAATCTGCATGGGACCCTGTTAGCTTTCTCTAGGCCTCTCCCCTCACCTTCATCAGCCCTGGGTACTCTCTGGAGGGCAGCCCGTAGATGTGGTGAGGAGCCAGGCTGAAGCCCAGGCCCATGAAGCACGGAAAGGCCTGGGACACACTGTAGCTTCCAGGAATCTTCTCTTGCCAGTAACACACATTGATCCGCAGGGTCTTGGAGCAGGAGGAGAAAGTGGGAAATGAAAAGGAGAGCATTCTGGGGTCCTCCAGATGCCCCGCTCAACTCATCCATCTTTGTTTCACTCAATTCTCAGGTTATTTACCTGTGATATTGTATTGTGTGCATGCGTGCTAAGTTGTTTCAGTCATGTCTGATTCTTTGCGATCCCATGGACCATAGCCCCCCAGGATTCTCTGTCCATGGGATTCTCCGGCAAGAATACTGGAGTGAGTTGCCATTTCCTTCCCTAGGGAATCTTCCCGACCCAGGGATCGAACCCCCATGTCCAGAGTCTCCTGCATTGGTAGGCTGATTCTTTACCACTGCGCCACCTGGGAAGTCCTAAGGCCTTTATATATATCATTTAATTTAATTCTCCAACAGCCCTAGTCCCCATTTTACAGGCTATAAAATTGAGGTTCAGTGAGGTGAATGAACTTGCCCAAGTCACCCACTAACATGTGGCAGGTAGAAGATTCAAGCTCAAGTCCCTCTAGGTCCAATTTTTCTTAAGCACAACCTCCCAGGCTTCCAGTTCCCCTTACCTGGAGAGGTAGCTCAGCTCCCAAGGGACGGAGGAGCCGGTTGGTCCAAGGACCTGCCGTGATGATCAGGCTCTTGGCTTGGTAGCTTCTGGAGGTAGTTTTCACCGTGACTGGTAGCCCTGGTTTTATCTCCACTACCTTCTCTCCATCATGCACTATGCCACCTAGCTGTCGAATTGTATCCTGAAAGGTCAGGAACAGGGAAGGAAGAATCAGTTTTATATGTGGTTCACCCTGGTGGACAAAGAATCCTTCACTGAGGGCAGAAAAGAGTTGCCATTTCCTTTGGCAGGCTCTAGACCTCCTCATCCATATTGTCCAGGCCTAATAGGATATCTAAAATCGCCCTGCCCCCACAGTCAAGACTAGAACCAGCAGGGCAAAGGTGCTCCTCCGGCAGGGGTCAGGGGATGGCTGATGGGGACCCAGGATGCCCAGAGCAGGAGCTGTGTGGCTCCTAACGATGCACCATGTCACCTGGAGGGCTCTGAGCGCCTTGTCGGCATAGAGAACTCCTCCAGATGCCTCCAAGAGCCCCACTTCTCCCCTGGCCAACCGAATATTGGGGAAACGTTGCTTCAGTTCCTCAGATGAAAAACACTGGTGCTCCACTCCCTGCCTCGACAAAGTAGCCTGGATTATCTTTAATTCTGGATTCTCCTTCATTCCCAGCAACAGTAGTCCAGTCTCCTGTTAAAAAGAAAAAAGGACCCCTAGGTGAGAGTTTGCATCTGGGCCCTTCTTTCTCTGTCATTCTTTAGCAAGGGTCTGGGGCCAGGTATCAGGGAAGTCCTGGCCTCACCTTCAGAAAACAGGCAGAGCCATTTCTGTTCTGTTGTGAGAGTCCCAGTACTGAGCTGGTATCCAGCCCATCCCTCAGTCTGACCTTGGCTGTCACTATTGGTTTGCTTGTCCCTCCATCTTCCCTCCTCAGGATCTACCCTGCCCTTGAGGACAGAGATCCTAAGTCCTCTTTTACTGCCACACCTAGAAAGTGGTAAAGGTTGAATGAATTTGGTAAGATTTCTTCCCCTCCCTCCAGTTCCCTGACCCTGCTCACTGCTTTGATCTCTGTTCTTCAGAGATCAAGGGGACAACAGAGGATGAGATGGTTGGATGGCATCACCGACTCAATGGACTTGAGTTTGAGCAAGCTCTGGGAGATGGTGAAGGACAGGGAAGCCTGGTGTGCTGCGGTCCATGGGGTCTCAAAGAGTTGGAACACAACTGAGCGACTGAACAACAACTTTATTTCTTTTCCCTTCCCCAACCCCTTGCTGTTTCTTTACACTGTCCCTTTTCCATGGCGTATCATGTTTTATCCCTTTCTGTGTGTCTATTTCTTGATTCCTTCTCAAGCTACTTGTTTTGTGGAAAGGATCCTAAGTTGGGAGTTCTGGCTCTAGGTCCAGCCCTGGCATCCTCTCTGTGACCTTGCTCTGATTGCTCGCTGAGCCAACCACCAGATTCCTCCTCTGTAATGCATGACTGTTGGACTATCAGAGGTTTCACATCAGAGAGGGTGTAGAAATGGCCTGGTTTTTTTTTTTTTTTTTTTTTTTGCTTGTCACAATACCTGAGGGTTGCCATTCACATTTGGTGGGCAGGGGCCAGAGATATTAAACCTGGAATGTTCAGGAAAATCCCACCCAAATGCCAATAGTGCCCTCCTGCAGAAACCCCAGTAGACAGCCTCTTAGGGCTCCAGGAATTAATTCAGTGATTCGGTGATTGTGTTTCTCCCTGTACATCCCTGTATGCTTCTTACTCGGAGTGAAAGCCGTTTCTGTTTAATGCTTTCCACCTCTCTGTCACCAGAGATCAGAGCTACCTTTTTGTGGAAACTGATAAAAACAATAGAAGGGTCACTTTGGCCCTTGGGACCACTCCCGTAGTCCCTCTTGGTTCCAGCAGCCACAGTGACAAGCATCAGCCTGACACATCCCCCAGGTACTGTATATAAAGCTCGTAATAGCCTATAATGGAGTCTCACGGATATTACATGCTTCCAAATCCCACATTATCTGGTTGGAGGGATTAAAGAGAAGATTGGGAGGGGGTAGGGACACAGCGGGCCCTGGGGCCGGTGTCAGTACACAGAGCCTCGCAGCATGCCCAATCCATTTGCCATGGCCCCCGCCTACTCAGCATCCTCCACTGATGAGAAAGCACTGAGCGCCTCTGCCTCTTCAAAGCTCGGCAGAGGGAAGATGCTGTAGAAATCCCCACCTGTCAGCAGACAGTCCTTTTCCTGTGGCCCCAGAAGGACTTCAGATTGGGTTTCAGGTAATGAAAACTCGCCTAGTAAACTCCTTGGTCAATAAGAAAAGGAAGTCACCCAAGCATACATTCTTGAGCCCTTTGTACCCCATGAAGCTGTGGCTGGCTACAATTCTGATTAAGTCCTGGCTTCATTCTCACCTGAGCAGTCATAATATCAGATCCCTGACCCAGAAATTCCCGAGCAACATATTTTAACCTCTGCCTGCAACGTACCAGCCTTGGTCTCTCGTATATTCTGAGATTTACTTTCCCTTCATTTTACCCTCTTTTTCTTCTTTCCTCTTGCCTTCCTTTCTTCTTTCCTTCTTTCCTTCCTTGAAATAAGAACTCCTCTTATGTACTGCATGGAGGAAATAAACTCTTGCCAAGGCAACGGGCAAATCTGTCAAATTATGAAATGCTGAGTGATGTTCTAATTCCCAAGCCGTCCTGTGGTGGCTGAAGCGGGAGCACCCCATCCCTAGGAGTAATCAGCAAGCTGATTCTGCCGGTGAATGTAATTGTGCCCATTGTAATCATTTTGCTCCAGCTCTCTGCCCCTGTGGCATTTATTTCTTAGCCCAGATATTGATCTAACAGTGGGAAATTTTCCGTCTGAATTTGTGGTGCCGGACCCTCCCCTAGTCCGAAGATGCGTTTGGGAAATTCTCATTTTCCGTGGATCACAGCTGAGCTATTTGGCCCGAGGGAAACCATGCACTGCTGGAGAAATGCCTTGGATTGGAGAGAGATTTTTTGACCATTATGAGCAAATCGGAAATAAATGTAAAACACTGCCTAGAAATGCAAAGGCCTGTCATTATGGGAGATAGGTGAGAGTCTCCTGTGGGAAATGTTTAGAGAATTGGAAATCAGTCAATCAAAACCGGGACTGGAGAACGGACTTTCTCTCCCCCAGTATGAAGATAGATGACTTCCACGGGCAGATTGAAAATCATTTAAGTGCTTATTTTCTTAATGGCTTTTCCTAGATCCCAATAAACAGTCTGCTCATTCTGCATCAATTTCTCACCCCCATGCTCTGGGCCTCCCTTTCCTCTTTTCCTGCTCAGATCCCAGCTACCAAGTTTGGGGAGGAAGAGAGTAAGAAGGGACAAAGACCTCACAGGCCAAAAAAAAAAAAAAAGGGGAGGGGTGAGACAGAGCAGGAAACGAGTAGTCAGGGAGTAGTCAGGGCTGGTCTAGAAAGATGGCACCTTGAAGTGAGGCTGGGTGCCAGGGAACCCTGAAAACAGTTCAGCTCCTAAGTTGTAGGACACCATCAACTGAGTGCTGAGAATTTGGTGCTAAACTGTGCCTTCCCCCCAACCCTAGCTGGATCCAGTGCCAGGAAGAGATTCCTCCCAGCAGCCTGTTGACTTCTGTGTGTGTATGTGTGTGTGAGTGTGTGAGTTGCTCAATCATGTCCAACTCTTTTGCGACTCCATGGACTGTGACCTGCCAGGATCTGCCCATGGAATTCTCCAGGCAAGAATACTGGAGTGGGTAGCCATTCCCTTCTCCAGGGGATCTTCCTGACCCAGGGATCAAACCTGGGTCTCCCGCATTGCAGGCAGATTCTTTACTGTTTGAACCACCAGCGAAGCCCTTGACTTCTCTGTGGCCCTATTAAAGCCTTAGACATGATGGAGGGAGTTGGTGATGAGGGATTTTTACCGGTTACTACGATAGGACAGGAGGCAGGATGGAGCTGGGAGGAATAGGGTGGGGCAGACAGCTCTCCATGCATCTGCCATCTCCCATTCCAAGCTCCAGCTTCCCCCTCTCTAGGTGAAAAGTACCAGCAAGCCAGCTCTGAGAGTCACCTTGGGGAAGGGACTCCAATAGGACTTGGTAATGGCTGCTGTCTTTGTTGGTTTTCGAAGAGCTGTTGGTGTTTCATCTTCAGCTCAGTGGGCCGAGGTGGAATTGGTTAACAAAGACTGCTCCAGGGAGGGGATGTGGCTGACAAGCCGACACTTCGCAGACACAGGAAGCAGCAGCTGCGGAGGGGGCCACCAGGTTCTGCCAGCAGCTGTACTGCCTACGGCTGTGATCTTGTCTGATATTGTCAGCTAAGCAGGGGCAGCCCGGGTCAGGAGCTAGATAGTAGGACTCAAACGGAGAAGGCGGGGGCAGGAAAGAGATGGGCCACAGAGCTGGGATTTGCTCTGGGTATCAGCATCCTGGCTGTACACATCACAAAAGACTCAGACCTTGTGATCTGACACATGTGTCATTGTCTGTTCCCGGAATATATGCAAATATCCGGAGCCCACCCATATTCAGTACGCCACTGTCACTGGAAGTGGCAGAACAGAATGAAAAGAATTGGACAACCACTTTAACTACCAACTCCTGAAGGCTTTTTTTTTTTTTCAATCATCATCAAATATCATTAAGTAAATATGTTTGTATCTATCAGTTCAATTATGATATTGTGCTGGTTCTTCCAGAAGAACTTAGGAGAATAAAAACCACACAGCTGATGAATCATTTAGAAAATCAGAATTAGGAACAAAAGATCAAGGAATTGGAATGGGAAGTATCTGTTCCGTGGCTCTGAGTAAAAGAACTAAAAAACTAGTGTGCCTGGGTAAATTAGGTTGGCCATAAGGAAGGAACTGTTAATAATAACAACACAACACAATAATAAAACCTAGCCCTATAAAGAACTTTAAAGATTTTTCAAAGAACATTCACTTCACTCTTCATTTTCTGTAAGTGGGGCTTTGAAGCATAGAGAGGGTCTTTTTGCGGGGAAAGCTGATAGATAGTGTCTTAAGAGGGGCTAGGATATGTCCTGGCTTCCCGGGTGGCTCAGAGGTTAAAGCGTCTACCTGCAACGTGGGAGACCTGGGTTCAATATCTGGGTAGGGAAGATCCCTTGGAGAAGGAAATGGCATATCCCATATCCCAGGATATGTCCTGGGCTCACTGGTAAAGAATCTGCCTGCCAATGCAGGAGACCCAGGTTCGATCCCTGGGTCAGGAAGATCCCCTGGAGAAGGAAATGGCAACCTACTCCAATACTCTTTGCCTGGGAAATCCCATGGACAGAGGAGCCTGATGGGCTACAGTCCATGGGGTCACAAAGAGTCAGGAACTTAGCACATGCACACACACATAGCAACCTTTTGACCTGGGATAATTTAGGCATGAACTTGTATGGAGACAAGAGATGGACAAGGTAACTAGTCTGTGGTATTTCCTAAATCAATCAATCTATCAATTCAGTCGCTCAGTCATGTCTGACTCTTTGTGACCCCATGGACTGCAGTACAACAGGCTTCCTTTCAACTCCCTGAGCTTCCTCAAACTCTTATCCTTTGAGTCGGTGATGCCATCTAACCATCTCATCCTCTGTCATCCCCTAAATCAGGAGCCAGCAAAATATGACCCAGGGGCTGTATCAGGTCTGCCACCTGTTTTTGCCTGTCCCACAGCCAAGATGGTTTTCATGTTTTTAAATGGTTGATGAAAAGCAAAAGAATATTTCATGAGCTGAAAATTATGTGAAGTTTCTGTGTCCATAAAGTTTTATTGGAACCCAGCCGTGGTCATTTGTTTTCATATTATGGTGGCTCAGAAGGCAGAGAATCAGCCTGAAGTGCAGGAGACCCGGGTTCAATCCCGGATCAGGAAGATCCCCTGGAGAAGGGAATGGCAACCCACTCCAGTATTCTTGCCGGGAGAATTCCATGGACAGAGGTGCCTGGCAGACTATGTGGGGTCACGAAGAGTTGGACAGCTCTTAGCGACTTTCACTTTATCTTCATTCGTGGCTACTTTCACAATGGCAGAGTTGAGTCACTGGCAGAATTAAATCGCTGCAACAGAGACCATATGGCCTGCAGTGCCTGCAAAACTTACTATATGGCCATTCACAGAAAGTTTGCCAACTCTGCTCTCAACTAAAAGCTGAGTAATTCTGTGAATTGCACTACTGGTTAAGATCTTGACTGGTCAGTAGCAACCCTCTCATAAGTTTGTGGGGAGAATTAAATGAGTTAACACGGATCAAGTACTTTTAGAACAGCCTTAGTTTCCTTTTTATTTTTTTCTGGCTGAACAGCATATAAGATCTTCCCTGACAAGGGATCAAACCAATGTCCTCTGCATTGGGAGCTCACAGAGTCTTAGCCATTGGACCCCCAGGGAAGTTCCAGCTTCTTATCATAAGCACTAAAACATGCAGTGATGACGATGGTAATGGTGATTTGTCAGGTACCATTCTAAACCCTTTACATACTTATCCTCACAACAGACCTAGGAAATAGATATTGTTACCCCTATTTTGCGATGAGAAAACTGAGTCTCACAGGGGTTAGACAGCTTGCTCCAAACCACACAGCTAAATATATCAGAGCGAGCTGATATCTAGAGCCAGGCCTGCCTTATTCCAAAGCCCTTCCAAATTCCTGCCTTCCTGCCAAAGAGGATTGTGAGATCATGGGTCTCCTATCCAATGGTCCCTTTCCCTCTCTCCAGCAGCCCTTCCCCTTTACGTCCATGCTTCCTGCATCCCATCTGCCTCCTCCTGCATTTCTTCCCCCCTTACTCAATGGAGATAGGACGCAGCTGACCCAAAATAACTGGAAGGAACTGCCATGTATTCAAAGGTGCTAGGCATAGTGCCAAGTATTTCATAAGAGTCTCGTTTAGTCCCCACAAAGCCCTAGAAGAGAAAATGAGGTGCAGAGAGGTACAGAAACTTTTCCAAGGTCACACAGCTGGTAAGAAGTAGAGGACAAAGTCAAATGCAAGCCTGTCTGACTCCAGAGTTGTCTCCCCTCTGAAAGATTCCGCTTTCCAAGCATCTCTCAGTTGCCTCCTTGTCTTCTGGGATGAAATGTGCCCTCCAAGGCCTCGGCAGGTCTTTCAGCACAAGATACTCAGCAATATTCACAGATGGCTGACAGAAGGGGGGTCCCTTTGCCAGGCCACCCCTCAGCAAGACATGCTCCTTTATTTGGGTGCTGGGTGCATTAGCTGCCTCTGGAATCAATCTGTAATTAGTTGCCCTAGCTGTATTTGCATAATGGATTTCACTTTGTTCTTAAGTTAATGGTATTTTTGCAACACAACAGTAACCTCTTGGTTCCTGGCCATTAAAATAACTGCCACCCTGTAGGGTAGAGCAGTGGTTCTGTAGGAAGTTCAGTTAAGAGCCATAGAGAAGGTGGGAGGATGATACGATGGGTGGTAAAACTTCTCTTTGCCTCCTGGGTAGTCTGCCTTCTTCCCCATGAGTATTTGAAAGGTTGTGGTTGGAGGACGGATCAGAAAAGACATGGGAGCAACAGGCCCCCATGGAAATAGCTGCAGGCTCCCTCCATGGCAAGCAGTGCAGCCTGAGGAGCATCGCCATTTGTTCCCATGGGAGGAGGTATGCAGAGAAAAATGAAATGGATTTATATGGGTTGTTCTAAGGGTGAGGACCCAGCATGAAATGTTGTGATACTAGTAGGAATATAAAGAATCAAGCAGAGGGACATCCCTGGTGGTCCAACGGTTGAGAATACACCTTGCAATCCCGGAGACACGAGTTTGATCCCTGGTTGAGGAACTAAGATCTCACATGCCAGGGAGCAACTAAATCCATGCACCAAAACTACTGAGCCTGCGTGCCTCAGCTAGAGAGTCCACAGGCTGCAACGAGCAATGCAAGATCCCGTATGATGCAACTAAGACCCAACACAGCCGAATGAATAATTATTTTTTTAATTAAAAATAATCTAGCAGAGTTCTCCTCCTCTATTTCAATCCCTGCCCAGACAGAGTTTCTGTCAGCTCCACGGAAATGTAGATACACACTCTAGCTCCGGGCACCTGCCGAGTGTCTTTCTAGCAGCTTTTCCCAAACAACCTCTGCAAGCCTTGGACACATGGTCTGAACCCAGCCCTGGACAGAACTCAGAGCCTGGACAGAGCCAGCTGGACCTTCGCATGATCATGATGACAGCAAGCAGAATACTTCCAGGCATCCAACACCTCCGAGACCCTGTGTGTCCCTTGTTGCACATCAAGTATTCCTGGCACCATCCCCTCTCATGGTAAAAGCACCCCCAGGTGCCAAGCCCCAGGATTCAAGGAATTCTCCCCCACCAACCCAACCTGTATAATTGGGTTCCCGCCTCATGCTCCAGCTGGGCCCACAGGGAGTAGCACTCAGCCATCATCTGGGTGTAGAAATCTTCTGGGTACGCCCTTCGGATGATCCGGCTCTGCCCATGGGAGCTTCCTCGGGAGTGCGGGAGAAAGAACTGGAGATGGAGAACAAGAGACAGCTGCAGCTGACACCTCTCCCCTTTAGGGGCCAACTCATCCTGTGCTCTCATCTAGGAGCACTTATCCTTCAAATATTTCCATATAGTCTCCCTTTATGGCCAGGTACTGACTTGGCTTCAGAAGAGAAGTTCTTCAGTAGCTCTAACTCATGCCTTCTTTTTGCTAACATCATTCGCATCCCAAGTCCCTCTGTGAGTTAGTCTTCAGTCATCCTGTTGCAACCTCCATTTAGACTCTTGGAGAAGCAGAATTAGAAAGATGGCTCGAGATCCTTCTAGTCTAGGCTCCTCATTTTATGGACAAGGAAACTGATGCTAACCCTTTCTCTGTAGTTCAGATTGCTCCGAACAACGGATCTATCTTGGGATTTAACAAGAGACAGAGTGTCTCCTGCGACGTTGGACCAGGAATCCCTCAGGCTTTGAGAAAACTGATCGAGAAACGAAGAAGGTTTCCAACCAATCCAGCTCATTACCAAGAAGAGTAAACCAAAAGCATCCTGGATAGATGCAGGTAGAATGGGAGGGTAGACACCTTGGGAAGGTGGGGTGGGTGGACCTGCCCTGGGAAGGACCCTGTGGATATACAGGGCCTCCTACATGTGCAGTGGCCAGTAGACTGCATTTCATGGGGTCACTTTTCTATAAGAAAAAAAACAAAAAACTTAAGTCTCATTCCTATGTATCAAACAAGGAGACTGCTATTATCCAGAGGTGACAAAAGAAAACAGAAGCCGCTGCTGGGTTGCAGGGTAAGGAGCTAGAAATATGCCAGGACAAACCCTACCTCCTAGGCGGACTAATCAACCTTTGCCTCCAGGCAGAATTACCTCAGCTTAAGGTGACCCAAAGCAGAACCCGATTTTCTGGGCCAGAGCAGCCATTTTGGCACAGAGGATCCTGGGTAGGTAGGTAATGGGGCTTGGGACACTTGTTGGTCAAGGACAGGATCTGGGAGGCAGCAAAAGGAGGAAATGTGCCTAGAAACCCAAAGCAGATCTTAGGGAGGGTGGAACTGTCTTTGCATTGTCATGAAACACACCAGACAGCTAAGCTTCACACTGCACAGAATTTGTGATGACCATGCCCTTTGATTTGTGATGATCAGATCCTCCACCCCACCGCCTACTGGCTCTAGTAAACCCTCTGGGGGTTGCGGGGAGGAGAAAGGGACTGTCCCTGAGGTCAGGAGTGCAGAGAGGACACGGTACCTGCTCCAGCAGGAGGACTTTCTTGCTGTGTTTGGCCAGGTGGTATGCCGTGAAGCAGCCCTGGATGCCTGCCCCGATCACAATCGCGTCGTAGAGCTCCCTCTGAGCAGCCATCCTGCCCGCTGAATTAGCCCTACAGCCTCAGAGACCACGGAGACCTCAGAGACCAGAGAGGGCCGGCAGAGGCAGGCTCCAGCCGCAAGGAGGAGGAGCAAAGCAAAGTCCAACCTGGTCAGTATTCCCACAGTCCCCTGGGCCCTGGCCTTCGCCCCGCTCCTCCCAACCCCCAAAACCTGGCACCAGGCTCAGCCCCCGCCTCCCCTGCAAAGCAGAGCTGGGGAGTCTGATTTGTGAGGTTTAGCCCGGCTCAGCTGCCAGCCTCACCCCTTGCATCCCTCTAGCTTTCTATTCTTGGCTCAATTATTGTCATGCAAATGGACTCCTTCCTATGCCACCTTCCTGTCTCATTACGATCTTTGTCTCAGGACCCGGCCCTGGAATTTCAATGCCTCCTAGACCCAGCCGGGCACTGGGACTGCTGCCTCCCCCTGCTGTTTTCCCACTCTCCAGCCTGATTTCCTTTGGAGGGCCTGGCTAAGAACTTGGCACAATGCCCGGGGTAAGACCCACCTCCCTGGTGGGTGGTGAGGTCAGGGGGTAGGCTCAGGCGCCAATTGGGAGGGCAGGTTTGTGATTATGAAATTATTCTCAGCGTGTCTGACTTGTGCCTTTTAAAAAGGAGAAGGGGAAATGATCCTGAACAAATGGAAAGGACAGAGTAAAAGGAAGAGTTTTTTCTGGAGACACAGAAGGGGACCAGGCACTAGACTAGGACATGAGGGGCCCTGGAGTGAGGGCTCCCTCGGTGCCAGGCAGTATGCTAAATGCATGTGGGACACAGCCAGGCTGTGCAGGGCCTAATTCTTATACCATCTGGGGGGACTCTTGAAGAAAAGGAAAGGAAAAATTGTGAATACAAAATTAGTTGCTAAGACTTGGAAAAGATTGTGCAATTAAGGAGCCCCGTGGTTGAAGTTTCATTAGCTTCACGGTGAATCAGCCTCTGCATGCATTATCTAGTTTAATCCTCACAGCCCTAGATGTAAATATTGATATTTTTATCCCCACTTTTGGCACATTAAAGATGGCCCCCACTTCTTGGTCACTCTTCCCATCGCAGGCTCTGTGGCAGCTTGACCCATAGGATATAGAGGAAGTGACATGGGGACGCTTTCTGGTCCAGGCCTTAAAAGCAGCTTCTTGGATCCTCCATGTTAGTCCAACCATCCTGTTGGAGAGACCACATGGAGAAGCCCTGAGACTACATGGAGAGACAGACATAAGAGTGAAGCAATCTTGGGACTTCCTTGCTGGCCTAGTGGTTAAGAATCCCCTTGCCAATGCAGGGGACACTGGTTCGATCCTTGGTCCAGGAAGATCCCACATGCCCCAGAGCAACTAAGCCTGTAAGACACAGCTGCTAAGCCCATGCTCTAGAGCATGTGCTTCGAACAAGAGAAGCCACTGTGATGAGAAGCCTGTGCACTGCAACCAGAGAAACCCCACGTGCAGCAATGAGGACCCAGAGCAGCCAAAAACAAATAAATAAATAGTTGCTTCAGAAAATGGTGAAGCAGTTTTGGACCTTCCAACCTACCCTAGCCACCAGCTAAATACCACTGAGTGACCCAATTAATGCCACGTGGAACATAAGACTCATCTAGCCAAAACCCATCTGAATTCCTGACCTACAAAATCATGAGATAGAATAAAACAGATTTTTTTGTTTATTTAATTTTGGCTATGCTGGCTCTTCATTACTGTGCTCGGGCCTTTCTCCAGTTGTGGCAAGTGGAGGCTCCTGTCTACTTGCCAGGTGGGGGCTTATTGGATGTCTTCTCTAAAAGGCATTGTGCTTCTCAAGAGCATGCGCTCGAGGGCGCTCAGGCTTTAGGAGCTGTGGCTTCTGGGCTCTACAGCACAGACTCAATAGTTGTGGCGTGTGGGCTTGTTTGCTCTGAGGCATAAGGGATCCTTCTGGATCAGGGATCAAACCTGTATCTCCCGCACTGGCAGGCAGATTCTTTACCACTGAGCCACCAGGAAAAGTCCAATAGTTGCCGTTTTTAGCCACTAAGATTTTGGGTAGTTTTTCATGCAACTGAAATACCACTTTACAGACAAAGACACAAAAACTCACAGAGACTGTAACTTGCCCAAAGCCTCGCATCTGGTAAGCAGGGGCACTGAGAGGTGAGCCTCGGTGTGTCGGGTACAGAACGTGTTCTTGAAGCACTGTGCTGTACCAACGAGTTCAGACTTGTAACGATGACTCTGATTTGAGTATGGCCATGCTACAAGCAGGAGAAAGGAATGGACCAAGCAGGAGAAAGGAATGGACCAGGACATCCTTGGGACCATAGCAAGGTGCCTAGCCTAGCAAAGACTCCTCCAGCATGGCCTCGACAGCTAGCTGTCCTTCCAGCCCATGCTTCCTTTCCTAGGAAAATAGGGGCCCAGAGAGGGGGTGCCTACGACTGGCATTTTTTTTTCTTTTGAAAAAAATTTCTCTAGGATCCAGAAGTGACCTCAAGACTCTCCCACTCCTGACCCTCATGGGACAAGCTAGCATCTACCTTACAATGTGACAGATCCCTTAGGGAGAGGCAGACATAACTGAGAAAAATGGACTCTTTTCAGTATGTAAAGTCTTGATATAAATACATAAGATCAGCCTTCAGATTTCTCTTGATAAGATGTCAGAGGAGATGAACAGTTTACACAAAGGAAAAGCAGACAATAAATCCTAATGCGGAAGTCTGCCCAGTCTCACTGGCAATGAAAGAAATGGGAATTAAATAACTTCAAGGTACAATTATGTCCCTATTAAATGAGCAAAAATAAATAAAAATGATAAAATCTGGTGTTGTCAGTGCCTTGGGAATGGAGAGAGAGTAGAGTGGCCACTCAGATTGCCGGGCCTTGCTGGAGAGCACTGGGGCAGTAAAATGGTTCAAACCTTCTGACCTAGAAATTAGACTTGGGGAACTATACTCCAGGGAAATATTCAAGGGAAGAAACGGGCATTTATATGAAGACATTCCTCATCGTGCTTTTATAATATATATATTTTTTAAATGGAGAGACTTCTCTGGTGGTCCAGTGGTTAAGACGGCACTGCAGAGGGCTTGGGTTCCATCTCTGATGAGGCAACTAAGATTCCATGTGCCATGAGGCCAAAAAAAAAAAGGAAAATTTCTTGAATGGAATAGCAATGAAAATACAACATAACAACTTAAAAAATTAAATGGGAAAAGTAACAAATTAAAAAAGATAAAATTGGAAACAACCCAGCCACAGGGGATGGAGGAGCAGACAGTGGCACATCGACACAATAGGTAGGATTTTCAGAATGACAAGCCTGAGGACAGAGGGCTCCACAGACATGTGTATATGAAATTATACCGGGGAAGAGGCACAGAACACAAATAGACAGGCCAAGATCACAACCACGAGTCGTGTGTGTGTGTGTGTGTGTGTGTGTGTGTGTGTGTGTGTGTGTATCAGAGGTCTAGAGAGAATTTGGCGAAGGTAATTGAGCTTAATGCTCATTAATTTCCATATTCTATAAAAATTGCACTTCCACTCATAATTTGTAAAAGGATAAGGACAAATCCCTCGGGGAAACAGATGCTTCAGATCTCCCCGGTCACCAGTTCCAGGGCCTGGGGAGGTTCTTTCTTTGTTCTAATCTCAGTTTTCCTAGCCACTTCCCCCCCAAAACCCCGAACATTTCTCATTGTTCATCCTCCCGGGAAGCTACAAAGCAGCTCTGTATCCCACCTCTCCTTTGTTTAATAGAATATAACTTCAGTAATAAAATAACAATTCTATCTCCCCATCCCTACTTCACAAGCCTGCCCTGGATTCCTGGACTCAAGCATTCTGCTTCTTGTTAAAAATTTCAAACGACTCCTCCGAAAGCAGACACTGGCCGTGGTCCAACCTTCAGATGAAAAGCACTCCGGCTTCTGAAGGCTTCCCCTCTCTCTTAGTGTTGCCCGTCCTTGTGGTCATCCTGGTAGGGGCAAGTGGAGAGAAGTGAACCCCTCAAATTTCACTTTAACACCCATTCTGGATCGAAAGACCATTAAAGGGAGAGCCGGCGGCCCTACACCGCTACTGTGTGTCAGCAATTGCTGCTGTGTCCTGGGGCAGAGCCGCAGAGGATGGAAGGCTGAGCTGCTCATCCGATGGTTTGATTGACACTTCATAGGCAGGGGTGGGAGAGGCGAGCCGGGGAAGCAGCAAGCTGTACAGCTCAGAAATAATGAGAAGACCTGAATCGTGAGAAGAGAGCGAGCGAGCATGGAATAAATAAGAGAGACCTAAGAGTTGAATGATGAGGGACAGGCTTCTCTTCTTTCCTCTGCACCTCTTTGCCAAGCAGCTAGAGCCTGGAGCAAGGAGACAGGCAGGCTGACCAGAGACAGGCCCCTGGGGACCCATCCTGCCAGCTGCTGGGGGTATTTGGGGCAGAATGAGCAGAGGATGCTCGTGTGAGAAAACCAAGCGCGCAGAGCTAGATCTGTTCACGGTCACCATGCACATTTCAGACCCATGGCGTGTCTCAGCTTTTATCCCTCTCCTCCATCCCCACTCCCTTTGTCATCATCTGCCTTCCTTCTCCTAGATTCCTGCATTAACCTCATAACCAATCTCTCCACCCCATTCTTGCCCCTCTTAATCTATCCTTCTGTGTTTCTGCCAGAATCCTCTCTCTAAACAGCTGCTCTGAACAGGTCACTCCTCTTCTGAAAATTCTTTAATAGTTGCCTGTTTTCTATTAGGATAAAATCGCGGCTTCTTAGCCTGGCACACAACGCAGTAGGCGTTCTGGCCTCTGCCCCTGCAGTTCCACCACGGTCCGTTCTCACTTTGCTCTTCAGGCCCTGGCAAGGCTGGGCTGAGAGAGGATCCAGCACTCACTGTGATGATTCCAAGTTCCCCACACACACCCGCACACCGGCTCAGATGGCCTCTCTCCCACAGTCCCTTCCTACCCTGTCTACGTCTCCATGATGACAATGAGCAGAGAGTATTTCAGTTGTTTGCACGTCTGCCTTCGCCCTCAGCTCCCTAAAGAGAAGGGTCTTCTTTGATTGTCATTTTTTATAGGTAATACAGACACAGTGAACAACAATGAAAAAGTTCAAAAGAAAACACTACAAAAAGGAATTCTCCTTCCTGTCCTATCCTCAGCCATTTCCTGACCCTCATCATAGGCAATACTCTTACTATTTTCTTTATGCTTCCAGGGACGTTCTACGGGTATACAGACATACTTACATGGTATATTCCTTTTTTTTTTTTTTTAATCTCAGAAGTAGCATACTATACCGCACCTTGCTGTTTCCATTTCCTATATCTTGGCTCCCACCTGAGTCATCCTGGGCGGGTACATTCCTGTTGATGGCTACATAGTATTCCCTGGTGTGGAGAAGGCATATGGGATAGAAAAGCACCCACATGTGTCTGTTGAATTGATGGTGGGTTTCTCTGCTGTCCCAGGCATCTCAGACATGTGGCTGTCTCAGTTCAGTTCAGTTCAGTCACTCACCTGTGTCCAATTCTTTTCGACCCCATGGACTGCAACAAGCCAGGTTTCCTTGTCCTTCACTATCTTCCGGAGTTTGCTCAGACTCATGTCCATTGAGTTGGTGATGCCATCCAACCATCTCATCTTCTGTCATCCCCTTCTCCTCCTGCCCCCAATCCCTCCCAGCATCAGGGTCTTTTCTAATGAGTTAACTCTTCGCATCAGGTGGCCAAAGTATTGGAACTTCAGCTTCATCATCAGTCCTTCCGGTGAATATTCAGTACTGATTTCCTTTAGGATTCAGTGGTTTGATCTCTGGTACTAGGTGTTTAGGGAGGTGAGAGATCTGTTCTGGACTAGCCCAGCAAGGTTTATCAAAGCCTGACAGTGTCTTCTGTGAGATGCTGAGCACAGTACCCTCCTTCAGGCCAGGAATTAGGCTGTGGAATCCCTAGAGACCTTAGCTTCGTTTCCTGCCATGTCTTTGTGTTTGTTGAATAGCAAATTTTAGGGTCAACTCTGCTCCCTCAAGATACAAGAGTCCAATTGCTAGGCAGTCTCCAGGGGAGGGAGGAAATAAGGAAAGTCCTGGAAAATGAGGCTGAAATCTCTGAAAGTATATTAGATCATCATTTAGCCTGAGCACTGGGGATCTACCTATGAACGGATGCTCTCAGACCTCACTGGGACGAGAGGAAATGCAGTGAACATAAGGGAGGATCGGTTTTCATTCTCTTAAGGAAAAACATTCCTGAAGGCGAATGATGGAATCTTCTTAATCTTGTTTCAAGGCCTTTCTATCCAAGCTCTATACAATTTGTTGTTGTTGTTGTTTACTTGCTTGGTTATGCCCCTTTAGCGACCCCATGAACTGTAGCCTCCCAGGCTCCGCTGTCCATGGGATTCTCCAGGCAAGAACACTGTAGTGGGTTGCCATTTCCTCCTCCAGGGGATCTTCCCAACCCAGGGATGCAACCGACCTTTCTTGCATTGGTAGGCGTGTTCTTTTGCACACTCGTCTGACTGTGGTGCTCTAAGATATACCCAAGTGTTCATTAAGTTGTCTTTACAGATGTATGTATCTGAATGGGTATATTTCCACTGCAAGGATTTTGGAGAAGGTTCCAGTAAAGCTCAGCTGATGTTGAGGCAAATGACAAGTCAAAGAGGGCTAAGAGGATTTTCCTGGTGGTCCAGTGGTTAAGAATCTGCCTGCCAATGCAGGGGAGACGGGTTCCATCCCTGGGCTGGGAAGATTCCACCTACAGAAGGACGACTGAGCTCGTGGGCCACAATTACTGAAGCCCACGTGCCCTAGAGCCCATGTTCTGCAACAAGAGAAACCACTGCAGTAAAAAGCCTGAGCAGCACAGCTGGAAAAAGCCCACTTGCAGCCACGAAGACCCAATGAAACCTAAATAAATAAAATGTAAAAGCTTAAAAAGAAAACCAAACCCAGCGCTAAAAACTGGTGTCCCAGTGCTGCTCCTTGGAGGTGAGAGTGTGTCTGGAGTGGAGACTATATATGAACCCTCTGTCAGGAGTCTCCCCTTCCTCTCTCTTTCGTGTCTTTCCCATGCTTCATATCCTAGATATCAGGAAAACTCTGGAGTGGCGAGTTGAGGAGAGAAGTGAGAATTGCGGGCAAGAAAAGAAAAGTAGCTTTCACACGGCTTGGGCTGCCTTGACAGGTGACAAATAGCAACTAAAATTCAGTAGCGTGCAGGAAGATTAACTCCTGCTCAGTTCTCTGGTATTCTCTAGTTTTCAAGTAGATCTTGTCTTCCCCTCTCCCATCTCTGCAGATGGTGCTGTCTGTTAGGGAAGGTCGATGGATAGGGGAGTTCAGGTCCTCTCCCACAATATACTGCCAGATGTGGGCTCATAGAGGCAGAGAATCAGAGGGAAGCCTAGGGAAGGGAAGAGAAGCAGAATTCTGGAGAGCAACCTTTTTTTTTTCTAATTTATTTCTTTTTTGGCTGTGCTGTGCAGTATGAGGTCTTAGTTCCCCAACCAGGGATTGAACCTGGGCCCCCTACACTGGAAGCACAAAGTCTTAACCACTGGACCACCAGGGAAGTCCTTGGAGAGCAACTTCTAAGCCATCAATCAATCTCCATTTTCTGCTTGTTGCCTCCAGACTGCCCCCCCACCCCGCCACCGCCCTGAGCCAGTCTAGCCCATCTCCTGAGCAATAATGCCTGCAAGATTCATCTGTTACTCTGCTTTCTTTTCTATTTTTAATATTTATGTGTTTTTGGCTGTGCTGGGTCTTTGTTGTGGCACACAGGGTCTTTTGTTGGCGTGTGCAGGCTCTGGTGACCACAGGCTCAGTAGCGGCAGCACACGGGCTTTGTCGCCCCGCGGCATGTGGAATCTTAGATACCTGACCAGGGATTAAACCTGTGTCCTCTGCATCGGAAGGTGGATTCCTAACCACTGCACCAGCAGGAAAGTCCCTGTTACTCTGCTTTCTCACTGGTTCTTATTCTTCCATTCACTTTTCTGTTTCTGCCTGGGCCCCCTTTCTTCCTTTGAGATCAGAGTGAAAGAGGTTTGAAGGAAGGCCTTTGTGGACAGATAGTATGATACCAAGACCTGGCTGGAGGAGAGGCCTCGAGGCGGTGAAAGAGGGAAAGGGGACTAAGGGAGCCAGGGAATCTAGGGTACTAAAGCCACAGGGCTCTGCTTCTTATTGATGTTCTGCCACTAAATTGTGTATGACTCTTTTTGACCCCATGTATTGCAGCATGCCAGGCTTCCCTGTCCTTCACTATCTCCCGGAATTTGCTCAAACTCATCTCCACTGGGTCAGTGATGCCATTCAACCGTCCCATCCTCTGTCACCCCCTTCTCCTCTTGCCCTCAATCTTCCCCAGCAGCAGGGTCTTTTCTAATAAGTCGGCTCAAAGTACTGGAGTTTCAGCTTCAGCATAGTCCTTCCAATGAGTACTCAGGCCTGATTCTTGGTGGGAGGCCTTATGGAGTTTAACCTGCTGAGGCTGGGAAGGAAGCTCTCCATTGTACCACTTGCGCCTTTCTCCTCTGGCTGCTGGTTTAAACAGGATTTTCATGCTTGGGATTAACTGGCCTCTTGAATCTGTGCACTAGTGTCTTTTACCAGTTCTGGAAACTGCTCAGTCATGATCTTTTCTCAGATATTTGCTTCTGCTCTATTTGTTCTTTCTGTCTGGGATGTTAATTACACATGTCTCAGGCCTTCATCCACCATGTCTCTTATCTTCCCAAGTCCCTCCTTCCTCTTTTTTTCTTCTCTCTGTGCCGCATTCTGGGTAATTCTTCACTATTATCTTTTACTTTGCTAATACTCTGTTCTACTGCATCCAAGTTACTTTTAAATTAATGAGTGGCTTTTCAATTGTAGTTCCTGTAGGTTTTTTCTTTTCTAGAAATTAAAAAAATATATATATTTTTTAACTTTTTAAAAGTTTTAAATTATTTTTCAAACTTTAAACTTTTTTATTTTGTAATGGAGTGTAGCCAATGAACAATGGTGTGGTAGTTTCAGGTGAACAGTGAAGGGACTCAGCCATACATATACAGTACCCATTCTCCCCCAAATACCCCTCCCATCCATAGAATTTC
Organism: Madoqua kirkii; assembly: GCA_006408675.1. Lineage (NCBI taxonomy): Eukaryota > Metazoa > Chordata > Mammalia > Artiodactyla > Bovidae > Madoqua > Madoqua kirkii. Next base: position 17,839 of record SJYC01128723.1, on the reverse strand, counting down.
TCTTTTTGTTTTCAATTCATTTTGGCACCTTACACAATTTCTCATTCCTTGTAAATATTTTCAGGCTTACTTTTTACTTTTTTGAGCACAAGAAGCATGATTTATTGTCTATACTTTTTTTTTTTCTTGGCCATGCCACACAGCTTGCAGGATCTTTGTTCCCCAACTATGGATTGAACCTGGGTCCTCAGTGGTGAAAGTGCAGAGTCCTAACCACTAGACCATCAGGGAATTCCCTATAGTCTACATCTGATCATGCTAACTATGAAGCCTCAGCTGTTTCTCCTTTGTCCCTTGTTTCTATGATTCTCACTCATGGAGCGTTATTTTCTTAGAGGCTCCGTTCTTTAACAAGTTCTGGCAACTCCACTTGCAGGATCTTTGTTCCCCAACTATGGATTGAACCTGGGTCCTCAGTGGTGAAAGTGCAGAGTCCTAACCACTAGACCATCAGGGAATTCCCTATAGTCTACATCTGATCATGCTAACTATGAAGCCTCAGCTGTTTCTCCTTTGTCCCTTGTTTCTATGATTCTCACTCATGGAGCGTTATTTTCTTAGAGGCTCCGTTCTTTAACCAAGTTCTGGCAACTCCACTTGAACAAATGATTATTTATCATACATTGCTCCAAATAAACAGGAATCATTTGAATATAAAGGAACATTCCTCTAGAGAAGAGTGTGCTTACTTCTGCCAGGCATCAGAGGTACCACCTATCCTGAGCTATCTAAACATGTTCTGGTCCAAGTTTCCCTGGGTCACCCGGTCAATGTGAACCTGACTTGGGTACTTCAGTCCACCTTAATCCTGATGATGAAGCCACTCAGGGTCTTAGCATATTGAGAAAATCATCCTTATTCGATTCTGCACTACGTGCAGGCACTGAGCGTGGACTTCTAACTCCCTCCCTCTTCCAAGGGATTGAAATGAAAGTTCAGCTTTGCTAGAAGTGTTGAGCTCTTTTGGGGAAAACTGGTTTCTATGCTCTGGTTTTCTCTTCCGTGTTGGCTCATTAATTCCTTACTACTTAATCAATTATTTGGGTCTTTTAAGGTGTTTATATTTTATCTAGCATTTTTAATTGCCTTTACTGGAATAGTTAGTCCAAATAACTCAGCCTGCCATAACAGGCTTCCAGCCTCAGCTGCAATCAATCAGATTGTTGTTATTGTTGTTTAGTAACTAAGTCGTGTCTGAACTTTTGCCCCCTCCTTGACTGTAGCCCACCAAGCTCCTCTGTTCATGGGATTTTCTAGGCAAGAATACTGGAATGGGTTGCCATTTCCTTCTCTAGGGGATCTTCCTCAACCCAGGGATCAAACCCTCGTATCCTGCACTGGCAGGTGGATTCTTTCCCACTGAGCCACCAGGGAAGCCCAGATAGCTAGTACCCAAAATATATCACCTTTTCAGTATGTCCTCCATTGACACGTCCCTGTGCCCTTCCTTCTCAGATATCAAAAGTGAAAAAAAAAAGAGGCAATTATCAAATAAGAATGACCACCTCACTCAGAGGACAACAAGAATGGGACCCTCATAATAGCCACCATGAGAGTCAGATTTCAGGGTGGACCAGCCAGGCTTTGGCTGAAGGGCCAGTATAGGACTCTAAAGCATCATCACGACTGGAATAAGACAGAGGAGAATTTTACTGACCAGATGCCTTTTAGAGAATCACTCTATTTGTCTAAAAACTATTTTGATAAGATGCAGGTGTAGATTGACATTCCTGCCCCATCACTCATGTTAATGGCCTTCAGCTGAGAGTGGGTCCCACGTACTTCACTGTTTTTGTTTTAAAGAATGAGGCATGCAATCGTCCATCAGAGCCGAATTGCTCAGAACAATAAAGAAACTCAGTCCTCTGTTCAGTCTTTCTCTTTGCAGCTCCTAATCCCTTTAAATAAAGTGTTGAACAAATATTTAAAGAAAATCAGTTTTCTCTCTATAAGGATAGCAAGAAACTGGCAACAGCAGTTGCCTCTGGGGAATGACGCTGGGTGGAATCTTGTTATATAGGAAAAGGCTTAGAAGAAAACACTGTACAGATAATTGCTGTCCTGAGGGGGCTCAGGGACAGGCTTTGGGCATCGTCAGCACCTGCCTGGAACCTAAGCACCCAACCACAGGCAGGGATTGGCCTTGGTAGGATGGAAAGTCACAGAAGGACCAGAAAGCAGGTCAAAGGTGGCATGCAGCACCTGGAAGTGTAGGGAATATAAAGGGAGTGGGATGTTGGGGAGGGGGGGGTGCATGCTGGGTCTCGCTGAACAAAACCTTGAAAGGATCCATAATGAGTTCCCAGTGACACAGAGGACATGAGGCAACTCTCCCTGTCTCCTGCCTCAGCCTTGGAAACCCCCCTCTCTCAGTCTCTCTCTGTCTCTCCCTTCCTCCCTCCATGTAGCATATTTGTCTACCTGTATTTTCTTGATATTTGGAGGGACAGAAGCAAAAGGTTTCCAGTGACACAGAGGACTGAGGCAACTCTCCCTGTCTCCTGCCTCAGCCTTGGAAACCCCCCTCTCTCAGTCTCTCTCTGTCTCTCCCTTCCTCCCTCCATGTAGCATATTTGTCTACCTGTATTTTCTTGATATTTGGAGGGACAGAAGCAAAAGGTTAGACAAGACATTGGGAAGGGTCTAGCTGTGTTTGAAACAGATCATCCGTGCTCCTTGACCAGAATTCTTAAATGAAAAGAAAAAGCTGAGGTTCAGGGAATGGGCTGAGAGAGGTCAGACTGGAGCCCATCCAGAAAGCTCTCTCTGAACAACGCTGGTTATAAATTTTTTTTGCTCCTTAATAACCCTTCAGTACATTGCATAAAGGCCTTCGCTTTATAGACAGGTCATTAGATCTTCACAACAGCCCTGGGAGGTAGGCAGGGCAGGCATTTTTAGCCCCATTTTGCAGATGAGGAAACTGATAGCTGGTAGGAGACAGAGCCAATATTCCAATCCCCAGCCTGGATTTCAGGCCTCAAGCCTTTCTCCACATCCAGAGACAGGCCCAGGGCATCCTTGCTCCAGAGCAGCCTGGGTGCTGGGCTCAGGGCTTACACCGAGGGTGGGCAAGAATGTGGTTTGCTTCATGTTGCAAATCACAGCCTTCCACACACCCACTCCCTGCAAAGAAAGAGGAGCATGACCCTCAATAAGAAAGACTCTAAAGCAGCCCCTGGGGACCTTTGGAGAAGCTGTGTGATTTATTCTAGTCCCTACTGGTACTGTGTGCCACATTTATAAACGTCAGCACTGGAAATGAAGTTCCCACTGCCCTGGCAGCTGCTGGTTGCTACTGTTGCACACCAAGGGTTCAGATAAAGTGTTTTCCCCCTCCCCTTGATTGATAGAAAGCTGAGAATAAAAGAAAAATAAAAGCCCCCTGGAGCACTGATGGAAGGGAAGAGACAGCTTCTCAGAAAGAGAAAGAGTGATATAGGAAAGGCTGATATTGGTAAAACAGAGAGTGTGTATATAAGAAAAAGATCCAGTTTTTTTTTTATAATTTTATTTATTCATTTATTTTTGACTGTGCTGGGTCTTCTTGCTGCTTGGGCTTTTCTCTAGCTGCAATGCTTGGGCTTCTCACTGAGGTGGACTCTCTTGTTGCAGAGGCTGGGCTCTAGGGTTAAAGGGCTTCAGCAGTTGTGATTCCCAGGCTCTAGAGCACAGGCTCAATAGCTGTGGCTCATGGGCTTAGTTGCTTTGCAGCATGTGGGGTCTTCCCGGACCAGGGACTGAACCCATGTCTCCTGCATTGGCAGGCAGATCCTTTACCACTGAGCCACCAGGGAAGCCCTGTTTGTTTGTCTGTAATATTTATTTGGGCTTCCCTGGTGGCTCAGCTGGTAAAGAATCTGCCTGAAATTTGGGAGACTTGGGTTGGGAAGATTCCTTGGAGAAGAGAAAGTCTACCCACTCCAGTATTCTGGCCTGGAGAATTCAGCAGTTGCAAAGTCCACAGTCCACAGGGTCGCAAAGAGTCAGACAACCTAAGCAACTTTCACTTTGTGCTTCCAATGGGACTTTAGTTGCAGCATTTGGGATCTTCCATCTTCATTACAACATCCAGATCTTTAGCTACGTCATGTGAACTCTGAGTTACCACGTGTGGGATCCAGTTCCCTGACCATGGATTGAACTCATTGAGGGAGCACAGATTTTTAGCCACTGGGTCACCAGGAAAGTCCCAAGATCCGATTTTTAAGGCTACATGAAAAATAAACATGTTCTATGTTTGTGGAAAGAGGGAAAATAGTGAAATCCATGGTTCATTTCAGGAGCTCTGACACAAGAGGAGGGAAGGAAAAGACACCTGTGAAGCTGGCTTTGTAGCCTCTGGGCTTCCACTCTCCCTAAGCAGAGTCTACTATTTTCCGGGGTCTAGGGAAGGGACAGAGGCTCATAGAGACTTAGAGCAAAAAACATCCTGGAGCAAAGTGGAAAGAAATGAAAGGTAAAGGTTCCCAAAGGACCACACAGATACAAGGCATTGTCTTTATTAACAGAACCAGCGCTGAGGTTGGAGATGCCCTGCTGAAACCGACTCACACTCTCTGCAATGATGCCTTTCCTTGCCGGCCTCCCAAACCCGTGATGCCCTCTGGTCTTTGAGAAATGCTAGTTGGATTCGACTCCATCAGCCCCAACCAAGCATCTGAGAAATGAAGCAGTTAACCAGGGATGGCCTCAGTGGCCCTCAGATGAGCAAGTCATTTCAAAATTGCTTTTATTTTATTTTATTGTACTTATATTTTTAAAAGTGCTAAGCCAAATATTTCCATTGTTCTCTTCAAAGCCGCCCCCCTTGGGAGGCTGTGTTGTTAATCCAGCACCACTCAGTGTGTGGCCCATATCATGCTGGAGGGCAATGTGTGAAATACTTTCAGGGCCAGCTTATAACCCGGGGCAATAAAATGTCAAGTTATTTTATAGGGGGTTCCTTTCTTTCCCTTAACTTGATTTATCAGATGTGTTTCCTGGTAACTTTTGACCCTTTCCAAGCACCAAATCCTCTGCTACGCTGCTTTCTCACAGTGGTCTCGAGTGGCCCTTGGAGGACAGCATTGTTCAATTATTAGCAACAGAGAGAAACACACAGAAGAAAAAAGAATTGTTATGTTAATGTGATGAGACTCTAGATTGGTTTTCTCTTTTCACTCTCCTCCTGTGAGGAGAAATGTTTCTGTTTTGTAGGGGGAAAAAAAAGTGTGGAATAAACAAAATGTGGTATATTCACAGGATGGATTATTTTTCAGCCTTAAACAGGAATGAAAAAGTTTTTAAAATTTTTATTGGCATAAAGTTGCTTTACAATGCTATGTTAGTTTCTAATGTAGAGCACAGTGAATCAGTTATACCTATACATGCGTCCCCTCTTTTGAGGATTTCCTTTTCATTTAGGTCACCACAAAGCACTGAGAAGAGTTCCCTGTGCTAAACAGTAGGCTCTCATCCATTATCGATCTTATACATAGCATCGGCAGTGTGTATATGTCAGTCCCAGTCTCCCAGTTCATCCTATCCTGACTTCCCCCTGGTATCCACACGTTTGTTCTCGCTGTCTGTAGAATGAAATTCTAACACATGTTGTAACATGGATGAACCTTAAAGACATTAAGCTAAGTGAAATAAGCCAGTCACAAAAGGACAAATATTGTATAATTCTACTTATATGAGGTGCCCAGAGCAGTCAAGTTCATAGAGACAGAAAGTATAAAGGTGGGTGCCCAGAGGTGGGGGAGGGGGGAATGGGAGTCACTGTTAACAAGCACAGGTGGTGAAAAAGTTCTGGAAATGGACAGAGGTGAGACTGCACAACTATGTAAATGTACTTAATGCCACTGAACTGGACACTAGAAATGGTTAAAATGGTAAATTTAAAAATAAAAATAGGGAATTTTTTGCTGGCCGTTGATTAGGACCTGGTGCTCTCTCTGCTGTAGGTCTGGATTCAGACCCAGGTCAGGAAGCTAAGATCCCACAAGCCCCGTGATGTGGCCAATAAATAAAATGGTAAACTGTATGTCATATGAATTATACCACACAAAAAAAGTGTGGATAACAAAATCAAATCTGCTTCCTGGATTTCCCTGGTGGTGACTAAGACTCCGAGCTTGCAACGCAGGGGGCTGGGGGTTCGATCCCTGGTCAGGGAACTAGATTCCACAGGCTGCAACTAAGACCCAGTGCAGACAAATACACATATAAATTATATATATATATATAAAATCTACTGTCAAAAGGTGAAAACTTGACATCACTGATACTCAAAAGAATTTGCTGCCAGGTAAGCCAGAGGTCCAAAGAGAAAGCCTCCAAATATTCTTTGCTCTGGAGCAAAACTGGGACACTGGGGTCAGGCCGGCACTAGGTTCAGACCCTGCCCTCAGACAGCTCCAAGTAGGGGCCACCTCCTCCAGCTCTTCTGTTTTCTCATCTCCATAACATCGTTCACCTGAAAGTCTGCTGTAATGTCTCTCTCAGTCCTGGAACATTCCACAGCATAGCCCAGGCCTCACTAATCTGGCCCGCCAGGGCTGGCCCGCTCCCCTGGCAGATGGACGAGGCTACAGCAAGTCGTGGCTCTGCTGGCCAAGAGGCTGCTGAGGTGGCTTTTTAATCCTCCAGCCGTGCCGTCCTAGTGATTGCTTTTATTAGGAAATGTAATGAAAAAGACTATATGAAGCCCCTGCCAGAAAAAAAAAAGCTAATAAGATTCTGCACCAAGTGTGGCGAGAAAAGAAAAGGGGGAAAAAGCACATTAGGAGTCAGATAATGAGATAAATGAAAGACCGCAGGGAAGATCATTTTTGCAGACTTGCTGGATGGTTGTAAAATTTTTAATTTGCTGAATTCTCTTTTTTTCATTGTCTCTGACTCTCCACGTCTCTGCCTTCCACTGTTTCGATGCTCTGAATCTTGTCTCTGTCTCTCTCTCTTTGCCTCTCCCCGTCTTTCTAGGTCTCTCTCTCTGTTTCAGCTCTTTCTTTCCGTGTGTGTGTGTGTGTGTGTGTGTGTGTGTGTGTGTGTGTCCTTTCACTGTGGTCAAACCTTTCCTCTCAGAACTTGGGTCGGAGACTGGTACCTTGGGCAGCGAGGTCCCACTCGGTCAGAAAGAACAAGAGGACAAAAGATTGCTCCCCCAACCCCTAAAACCCCCTATCACACCTGCCTTCTAGGGAGCTGCTGTGATTCTGCCAAAGGGAGAGAAAGAGGGAGACATCAAGGGAGGAAGGAGGGGAAAAATGGAACTACGAAGGAAGGACAGGAGATCAAAGACCAGGGAAGTAGGGAGGAAGAGAAAGCCCCCGCTGCTCCCGCAAATCGATTCTCCGCAATGCCCGCCCTCCTGGCTGTGCTCTGAGCTGCTGAGCAGAATGCCACGTCCGTGGGATGCCAGGCCCGAACAGAAGGGTTCTGGGGCACTGGGCAGGCACACAGGTCAGTCTGCTGGGGACCACTGGGGCTGCCTGGCCCTGCTGGGAGAGGTTCTGCATCACCAGAACTACCCTCTCACCACTTGTAAGGATGTCCGCTCCAAAATCCAGCTTCAGTACTTGCTTTGGAAGACTTTTCCCTCCTGTTTCACACTTCTGCGATGGGAGGGAATTGAGGGTGGACACAACTATTAGCTTCCCCGCAGGGAGGGGCGATGCCTGTGAAAGTGCAGCAACGAATGGCTCAGGATGGAAGACACATTGTCAGGTATTAGGAAAATCACTCTCCTTCCTCCGTCCCTTGTTCCTTCCCCGTTGGAGACTGTCTGCTCTGTTTCTCTCCCAGGGAAGCCATCTCTCTCTGTGCTCCGCCTCCTGCCAAAGTGTGCTGCTGGTTACCTAGGGGATGGGTGTTTCCTGTATGGGGGCTGCCAAAGATAAAAGAGCCATGAACATCGGTAAGATCTATGGGAATGAAAGGACCTATTAGAAATCAGGCAAAAGACCTGCTGAAATCTGATTTATGTCTGCAGAATTCTGGGAATCACAGAAAGCCCTCTAAGAACCTACGGGGTCTGACAGTGTGGCCCTAAGCCAGGCTGGGCAGAGGAAGGGGCTGGGAAATAAAGTGGATTGGGACAGACAGGCAGTTCCAAGAGAGAAGATGAAATAAGTTTGAGATCAGTTGGGAGGACTTCCCTGGTGGTCCAGTGGTTAAGAATCCACCTGCCAATGCAGGGGACATGGGTTTGATCCCTGGTTCAGGAAGATCCCACATAAAGGCAAATACACGTAGTCAGTACTTCCTAGTGCTTCCTATGCTCCAGGCTCTGAGAACTTGAGTATATTTACTTATTTAATCCTCACCACAATTCTATGAGATTGGGTACTATTGTTAACGTCTCCATTTTACACCTGAGGAAACTAAGGCACAGTGAGAGGTGAGGAGAAGAAGCCAGGATTCCAGACTCCAGAGTCTGTGCTCATAACCTCTTCTCTCTTCTCTGTCCTTCCAGAGCAGGAGACAGGTCTGGCAAAGGGTCAGAGCCCAGTTGAGAAAGAAAACAGCCCTGTGGTTAAGAACATGAACTTCTGGGCCAGATAACCTGACATGGACAATCAGGGTGACCTTGGATAAGATCCTTAGAACTTAAAGTTACCCCTCAGAATAAAATAAGAAGGGACTAAAGGCTTGTAAGTTTAAACGCCAGCACAGCGCCTGGCTCCTGAGATCAGTCAGGGGCACTTTTGTATTTTGTTTGGCTGCGCTGGGTCTTAGTAAAGGCATATGAGACCTTCAGTTGCAGCATGTGAACTCTTAGTTGAGGCATGTGGGATCTAGTTCCTCGACCAGGGACCGAACCCTGGCCCCCTGTGTTGGGAGTGCAGAATCTTAACCTCTGGACCACCAAGGAAGTCCCAGTCAGTGGCTGTTTTTAACATCATTACTCTACAGCTTCCATGAGAAGAATAGAGTATCTTCTGCACTTGGCAGCTGACAAGCCTCAACTTCTCACCTCTGGGTGGCATTTTCAGAAACATTGGAGATGGGCCCTTCCAAGGATCAACTTCTTAGGGGCACACAGTGCTGCAAACAGGCCTTGCACCCACAGCAGATCCTCTCCCCTCAGAGACCCTGCCCCTGCTCTGACCAGGTGACCCCAGTGGTCCCCAGGCCACGGGAGCAACCCCCAGTCTTGTGACTCATTGAATTTTTCCAGGGAGTACGTGTCACTACCATTCTCTTTTCCTATTCCTTCCCTCCCCTAGCCCCTGCTTTTCTCTTGATGGAGAAAGCACAAATTAGGCAAAAAGGAAAATGTTGACAGTTCCCAGCCCTCCCTTGCTGGGGATAAAGAGAAATACGTTAACGGTTGAAGCTTTAGGCGGATCAAACACAGTTTGTGAGATGCTTCAAATGTATTATTCATCTCACCAATGAGATGCAATCGTGGGCGTTCTCTTTTTGCCCCAGCAAGAGGAAACCTCAGCTACCATTGAGATGCTGGGCTCCAGGGAGGAGAGGAGCTTTCAGAATGCCCTCTTTTCAATATTAAATCAGCAAGTCTATCTCATGTCCCTCTTGTTCCTCTGGAAGTCTTCCAGATTGTATAGGTCAACTTGCTAGAGAATCTTAGGGAGCAAAGGCTGTAGTAAGATCCACAAGACCTGGGCAGCAACGAGTGCCTAGAATCAAAGAGAAGACTGACTGTGACATTTAGAGGAGGTAGGATTTGGAAGGTGCTCCATGCACCACATGATCCTGAATGATGTCACTCTCATGGACTGGAAGAGCTCTGAGAGGAAGTATCCCAGCTGTGCCTTTAGCCTGGAGACCCTCACAGAGAGAGGGCTGCACTCACCCTCTGCTTGGATGCCTGGAGGAAAGATCTGGATCTAGACCCAGATGCTTGATACACAAACCTTTGACCTTGTGATTAGGACTTGCTGAGACCCTTGCTATCCTGGCCTGAGTTAGTCTGGCACTCATCTGAACACTGAGGTCCCCTCTGGGACTCTTGAGAGGATCCCAGGGGTCTGAGACATCTCAAATAGCACACTGCCCTCTTCTTGAACATCACCCAGAGAAGGAACAGTGCCAGCCTCCCCTGGCTTTGGCCTACTATCTCACAAACCTTATATTTTTGTACTGAACAAATCAGAAATGGGGGTGGGGAGCAGGTGGTGGAATGGGAGATTGAAACTGCCCTGAAGGTAGGAAATTTGACATGATGGATCAAAAAGCCCTTAAAGTGTACATTCCCTTTAGCAATTCCATTTCAAAACTGCCCCAAGGAAACAATGGATGAGTGTGCAGAGATGTACGGAAGTGTCCACCCCCCAGCTTTGTTGATAAGAGCAAAACCAGCAGACATCTTCAGACCACAATAAGATAGGATTGGTTAACTAGTAGCCTTCTGATGGAGTCATTTAAAAGTAGATTCTGGAATACTGTGGGGAAGCAATATACAAATATATTTGCATTCTAAAAAAAATCTTGTATAATGAATACAAAGGTTCCCCCTTTTCCTAACCTAATCCAGTTCCTCTCCTCAAGATACCAATTATCAGTTTAGCACGTATCCTCTCAGAACTTTATTTTTGAAGAATAAATATTTAATGTAAACAAGTAATAAACTCAGGTTATGCAAGTCTGTGGGTTTCCCTGGTGGCTCGTGGTAAAGAATCCACCTGCAATGCAGGAGATATGGGTTCAATCCCAGGACTGGGAAGATGCCCTGGCGGAGGAAATGGCAACCCACTCCAGTAATCTTGCCTAGAGAACTCCTTGGGCAGAGGAACCTGGCTGGCTGCAGTCCGCAGGGTCACAAAAGAGCAGGACACAGCTGAGCAACTAAACAACAATATGCAAGTCTGTAACTAGAGATGTGGATGTCAGTGCAGAGAGAAAAGGCTCCCTGATTATACACCGAGACATCAACAGTATTCACCTCTGAATAGTGGGATTGGATATGATTTTTATTTCCTTCTGCAGGAATAATTGTATTTTCTACATGAACAGAAAGGGAAACAATGCTATTTTTAAGTATAGTCAAAACAAAGAATCAATAACATTGGCTGCCTCGGAGGAGTGAGAAAGACTGTTTACCATATACTATTTAATGCCTTTTGAATTTTGCACCTTGGGCATGAACTACCTACTTGAAAAATGAATAAAATTGTTAAAAATTTAACACGGCAATAAAATAAACTGAGGGGCTGGTAGAGAAGACCTCTGAAGGATGACAAGCCCAGATCTTCTGAGAATCTGTAAAATTCTCCAAACTGTAGTTATAGTTTCTGAATCTGGTCAGGATTCACTCCACTAGTGAGAATCCTTCTCACCAGACAAGGAATTAGGACCTATAACCTGGAAGAAATGAGGTAGGGTCTAAAATAAACCAGGCTGCCAGCCAGAAATAACTTTGCAATAATTTACAGCATAGCAACAATAGTGCCTTGGTTGAGCTCGATTTCCTACTTTTTCAAAGCACTTTCATCTCTCTTTGGTTCTCCAAATTTTCCTTGAGGCAACCTGCTGCTGGCAGTTTCCTGGGCAGGAAAGGTTGGAACGGAAGGCCTTGTCTGAAGAGCCATTGTTTGAAGACAGCCCCAAAATTCACATTTCTCAGGGCTGGGCGTCAGGTCTCAGACCACAGTTCAGTTCAGTCGCTCAGTCGTGTCCGACTCTTTGTGACCCCATGAATCACAGCATGCCAGGCCTCCCTGTCCATCACCAACTCCCGGAGTTCACTCAGACTCACATTCATCGAGTCTGTGATGCCATCTAGCCATCTCATCCTTGGTCGTCCCCTTCTCCTACTGCCCCCAATCCCTCCCAGCATCAGAGTCTTTTCCAATGAGTCAACTCTTCTCATGAGGTGGCCAAAGTACTGAAGTTTCAGCTTTAGCATCATTCCTTCCAAAGGAATCCCAGGGCTGATCTCCTTTAGAATGGACTGGTTGGATCTCCTTGCAGTCCAAGGGATTCTCAAGAGTCTTCTCCAACACCACAGTTCAAAAGTATCAGTTCTTCGGTGCTCAGCCTTCTTCACAGTCCAACTCTCACATTCATACATGACCACAGCAAAAACCGTAGCCTTGACTAGACAGACCACAGTGCTCTCTTCTAAATTCCAGATCATCTCATCTGTCAGCACCCAGCCTGTCACCTGTGTATAAGCCTCAGGTTCCTAACCTGTAAAATGAGCCTAATCAAACTTCTCCCTCGGACAGAAATGTGGGTGATGGCTGGGTAGACTATAAGGCGAGGGTGCTGCCCAGTCAGAACAGAGGGGCCCCCAAAGTGAAAGCAGCTTCCAGGCAGCCCCCTGGGTGAGGGGCAGGCAGGATCTAGACAGCCCCCCCTGACGTCCTGCCCCTCGAAGTGTCTCCCTTGCTCAGAGACCCATGCCCAAGGGTGATCCCCACGCCACCCCCCACCTTCACGCTGCTCGGCACAGGGACACCTACCGGTGATCCCGTCTCACCTAATAAATTCCTGTCAGAGAAGCTGTCAGACCTGGGAAATAAATAATGATATTTAACATTTTGTAATAACAACAATTAACCAGTAAATAATGTCCTTTAAACTGCAAACGCTGGAGTAAATTAATTCTTCTAATGAGCTGTCAGGCACGAAGAAAAAAAAATCCCCGTTTTCTTTGGTGCCACGCGACTGCCGTGTGAGCAGCGAGGAAAGCTCACCTCAGGCCCCGGGAGCTCATTACCGAGAAGCAGGCGGTGCGGGTTTCCCGGGGACTCGCCGGCCTCGCCTGCTCCCACGTGGGCGCTCGGCCGCCGCCCGCCCCTGCGCGCTCGGCGCCCCAGGCCGGCCGCACCCTCACCCGCACCGCGCTCCGCCAGGTGCCGGCTGCAAACGCGCAGCGCGGGGAGCATTTCAATTAGAGACGCCCCCCTCCCTCTCCTTCCCCTGCCTGAGCAGCCTCTCCTTCGAGGTGGCCCGGGGTTGGAGGAACAGGAGCCGAGACCGGAGCTGAGGAGAGAAGCCCGCGCGCATCTTTAGTCCTTGCTGCGTGACCTTGGAGAGCTTTCCTGCCCTCTCTGGGCGGGGTAGTCATAAATGGAAATGTGGAGCTAATCAAACCAGATGTGATTACTTCAGAGCTCCCCGAGAAGCCTGTGACCATAAAAAGATACCTAAGAGGAAGGCAGCTCTTTATGTACTGATTCAGAGTAATCTCCAAGATATATGGTCAGGTGACAAAAGCAAGGCAGAGAACAGTGTGCCGGGCTATGCCACGTCTTGTGTGTTAAAAACGAGACGAAAGAAAGAGAATATGTGTCCCTATTTGCTTGTATATTGTGGATGGGAAACAGAACATTGCTTCCCCTGGGGAGGGGAACTGGGAGACTTGGGTGGGAGGGAGGCCTTCCACTGAGCCAGCCTATTTTTTGTACCTTTATTTTTTGAAACATGTGCAGGTACTGCCTATTCAAAAAATAGAGAAGGGGCTTCCCTGATGGTCCAGTGGTTAAGAATCCGCCTTCCAATGCAGGAAAGGTAGGTTTTATCCCTGGTGGGGGCATTAAGATCCCACATGCCTCAGAACCATTAAGACCCCCATGTAGCCAAAAACAAATATAAAGAAAAAAGTCACACTCATCAGAGGTCATCTTGTCTCTCAGTAGCTTTCAGAAGTGGGAGTCATGGAGGGGGCGGTGGACAGCTGAATTGAGACCCCAACTGAAACCGCCCCAGAGACAGTACTGCCTCTTGAATAACCTCTCGTGGAGACAATCCCCTGCATCTGGAAGTCTTTCCAGCATCTACTCCCATTTTCTCTTGCTTTCTTCTGAGTTTCTCTCTTCATGCCCTGTGTTTGGTGGGTCAAAAGGCTGATAGATGCAAAACGGGGTGTGAGGAGCAGCCTCCACACAGGGAAGAGGGAGGGCAGGCAGCCCCAGTCCTCTGGAGTCATGCAGCCCTGGGTGTGAGTCTGCTTCTGTCACTCGCTAGCTGTGGGGTGTGGTATGTCACTCTCCATTGCCAGGCTTCAAGGTTCAGACGTCACTGCCTCCCTCAGGGAAGACAAGATGCAGAGCCTGATGAACAGGTGTTCACCCCTACAAGAGCCAGCTCAAGCTCCCCAAGACAGACAGAAGACCCTTCTTCATAGTCCAGGGCCATCTGGCCCCCAGACCAAGCGTCTCCAGCTGCAACGCCCAAACGCAACCCCCAAAGGATGTAGCTGTGTGGCTTCCCTATGGCCAGGGGCAGCTTTGCCCACTTCGCACCTAAACAGTCATGCTCGAAACCCCAACAGGCTCACGGTAGCTGTCAGGTGAGAGATGGTGTCGGACCCAGAAAAATAGTCAAGCCCAGGGCTTGGTCACAGCACCTGGGGTGCAGGGGGCAGGTACTATGGGGCTGGGGGTGAGGGAAGGGATGGAACAGGAGAGCTCCCAGCCCCCAGCCCCATCTGACCAACTCCCTTTTGTTCTGTTTGTATCCCTGCCTTTATTTTATTATTATCCTTTTTTTATTGTTGTTATTTTTTTTTTGGTATCCTTGGTTTTATTTTCTTGGGCTCGAAAATCACTGTGGATGGTGACTGCAGCCATGAAATTAAAAGACACTTGCTCCCTGGAAGAAAAGCTATGACAAACCTAGACAGCATATTAAAAAGCAGAGATATCACTTTGCTGACAGAGGCCCATCTAGTCAAAGCTATGCTTTTTCCAGTAGTCATGTATGGACATGAGAGTTAGACCGTAAAGAAAGCTGAGCGCCGAAGAATTGATTCTTTGGAACTGTGGTGTTGGAGAAGACTCTTGAGGGTCCCTTGGACAGCAAAGAGATCAAGCAAGTCAATCCTAAAGGAAATCAACCCTGAATATTCATTGGAAGGACTGATGCTAAAGCTGAAGCTCCAATACTTTGGCTACTTGATGGGAAGAGCTGACTCATTGGAAAAGACTCTAATGCTGGGAAAGATTGAAGGCAGGAGGAGAAGGGGATGACAGAGGATGAGATGGTTGGATGGCATCACTGACTCAATGGACATGAGTTTGAGCAAACTCCAGGAGACAGTGAAGGACAAGGAAGCCTGGTGTGCTGCAGTCCATGGGGTCTCAATGAGTTAGACATGACTGAGCAACTAAACAACAACAAAGTGTCTTCATTTTCTTGAGATCAGGTAGGAGACATGCCAAGAAGTTAAGAGACTTGCCCAGGATGTTCTACTGAATGGGCTAAAATTTGAACCCAGATCAGCTGACTCCAAAGTCACATCTCCCAACACCCTGCAGGCTGTCCAAGGCCCCATGTCTCACCACACAGATAGACTGATAGAGAGGGAGAGGGGAGGGGAGTAACAGATGAGGTGCAGGAAGGTGGCCAGCTGGCCTCTTGACCTTCTTATCTCCTCAGCACCCTCAACTCAGTACCTGGAGCATCAGGTGAAAGTTCAGGGAATAATTGCTAATTGTGAGCATTCCTGAGAGTCTCCGTTCCCTGGCAGGTTGGAGGAAAAGTAATGGGTTCATTTAACCAGACAGGATTCAAGCAGGGGGAGTGAGGGGGATCTCTGATGGTGTCTTTAGGATAGAGTGGCGGCTAAAGCTTAGGGACAGGAGTCTAATAGACCTGGGTTAAATCCAGGCTGCATCAATTACAAGCTGTCTGACCCAGAACAAGTTCTTTAACCTCTCTGAGTTTTGGTTTCCTCTTCTACCAAATGTAGAAATTGCTTCCTCTCTGGGCTGTTGTGGGGATTAAGAAGATGAGGTGTGTAAAGTTCTAAGTTTACCTCCCTGGGCATAAAGTAAGCACCCAGTAAGTGGCTGTGTCTGTTCTGGTGTGCTTTTTTGCTGCCCTGCTAGACAAAACTCCGTCTCTAAGACCAAGAAGGTCAGTTGTCCTAGTGCCTGAGGTAGGCAAGCTACCTCTGTGACTCCTGATTTGGGAGGCAGCCCAGAAAGGCTCCCAGGCTTGCTTTTTGCAGAGGGCAGCGGAAAATCGGAGCTGAAGCCAGCAAAATGAGGTTCCCAACAGGGGGGCTGAGTCAGTCCTCCTGGGTTTGGGGGTCCGAGAGCCTTCTTCAAGGTCACACGACCTCCTAGTCCCCCTGTCCTCCATACAACTGCCCCCTTGGCCTAAGCTCTCCAGGGACCCGGGGCACCTGTGTCCACGAGACACCAGCTGGGAAAGAGGAGTGCTTCAGTGAGCAGAGGAGCTGGGCTCGGCCGCGGGGAAATTAAAACCAGCTTGCCCAGCGCTGAGTTACCATGTCGCCTGAAATCAGATTGATTTCTTGGGCTTGTTGTGACGGCAGTGTTGCAATTGATTCGTCTAGATGGCAGGGAGTTTATCTATTTGGAGCTGTCTGTCATTGATCTGAATAAGCTTCTAAAATAGCCCAAATACCTGGTGAGGGCAAGATCACCAGCAACCCCGGCTCAATATTAATTGTAATAATGAACAGGCGTGAGGAGGGTGGCTTCATTGCCTGCCCTGCAGGGCTGGCCTCTGTGAAGTTTGGTGTTTAATATTCATTGTGGGTCAACCTGTACCGAGAGCTGGTGGACGCTCCTAAACTGAGAGAATTCTACATGGGTGGTGATGCCTTTCTCTGCTTCTGTGGGACAGAGAAGGAACTGCTACTGCTGACACAAGATTTAGGTTAGACCTCAAGAAGGACTTGCTCATGACCAAAAGTAGATGGATAGAGTGAATCATTCATTTATTAGCCTAGACAAGTTATTTGAGTCTCTTTCCTCCTCTGTAAAATGGGGATTATAATACTGACTTCTCAGAGCTGCTGCTCCTGCTGTTCTTGGGCAGAAAAACAAGACAAAACAAAGCAAAATAAAGCTCAAGACCTCTTCTGGGCTGTCTGATGGTTCAAGGAGAAGCGAAGGGTCTTGCTTTGGGTAACAAAGCACCCACCCTTCTTAGCATTCACAGGGTGAGCATTCAGTCAATGGAATTATTATTATAATAATTATTGATTCTGTGATATTTGCCGAGCACCTGCTATTTGCCTAGCCCTGAGGGAAAACTAGGAAAGAAGCCATGATCGCTTTGAGGAGACTCTGGGTTACTATGGGAGCCAGGACAACCCACTTGCTCAGGAGTAAGACAGACCCCTTTCTCTGGGAGGCAGTTTAGAAGATAGGCACAGGTGGACGTGAGGACCTCATGGTGCGGGTGCAGGTCCCAGGCAGCGTTATCCAGCAGAAGACAACTCTGCTAAAAATCATTCCACAAGACCCCTCCAGAATAACATTGTTGCAGGGAGAAGAGGATCTTGCCCTCAAAGAAGTTAACAGAAATCTGATTAGACTTTGTGGTTTTGGTTGGCAAGAAGCAAAGAATAACCAGCTGATTCCCATTGCCTCTGAAGACACCGGCTGAAACTGCAGCAAGAAACATGGAGGTCAGATCACCATAAGGACTTCCTGGCTGAGATTTGGAAAGCCGTGAAGGAGACCCGCGATGGAGAGACTCCTGCATCTGTCTGGGAGCCTGGTCTGCTGCCTTCCTCATGACATTCCTGCCTCTGTTCCTACAAAGCTCTCCTCTCTCTGACTTGGCTGCTGGTGGAGACCCCCATGGCCAGCCTTAAGAGAAACATCAGAAGAAAGTTAATAGTGAAACGCTCTGGCGGATCTAATTGATTTTTTTCCTATTGGTTCCCTAATATAGGCAACACTGTTCCTGCCGCTTTTCTGGGCTGGAGATTATGTCATAAATAAAGAGATTTGCTCCCTATTTCCATGTGCTTATCTTTAATAAGTTAAGAACTCAACAAGCTTTAGGAGGACTTGAAATAAGCAAAGGATCCGGTGGTGGTTTCAGCTGTGGCAGTGACAGCAGCAGCAGGAGCTTTATTTCAACAGAGGGGGTGGGGGATGGCTGAGGCAGGTGGGGC
>SJYC01128722.1:0-20089 GCA_006408675.1 Madoqua kirkii | reverse complement strand
AGCCTTGGGCCCAGGCTCAGTCGGAAAATGAGAGGGATGGGGTGGGCAGAGGTAGGGGAGAAAATTCCTGTAGGAAGATGTGCAAAACAGCTGGACAAGGCCCATGAGGCTGGGGTTAACATGAGAGTGCAGGTTCTAGAGTCAGGTAGCCTGGGCTGAAATCCCGGACCCGTTGTTGCTTACTAGCTGTGTGACCTTGAGCAGGTTATTTAGCCTTTCTGTTTCCTCATTTTAAAAATGGATGATAACATCTACCTCAAAGGTTCAACAACAGGCAAAATGCTTAGGCCAGGGCCTGCTGTAGGGTATATATATGCAGACTTTGTGTTAACCAGCACAGGATTATCAAGACAACGTCTAACTCCGTTCACCTGAACGGCTGCTGAGCCTCTGCCTTGCGTCAGGCCTTGGCGTGGGCTTCACAGAGGCGTGAGACACAGTCCAGCCCTCGTTTCCTGGAGGAAGAAATGGCAACCCACTCCAGTATCCTTGCCTGGAGAATCCCATGGACAGAGGAGCCTGGCGGACTGCAGTTCATGGGGTCGCAGAGTCAGACGCGACTGAGCGTGCATGCGCACAGCCCAGCTGGGGACCCAGGCGCTGCGACTGGCATGAGCTGGGCGGCAGTCCTGAGGGTCCACGCTGGGGGAACCCAAACAGGAAGTGGTGACCCCTTCCCGCGGAGGCGGCCCTGCTCTGCCTCAGTCTGAAGCTGACCTGCTCTCTGGCTCCAGACGCCCTGCAGATTACTGGCACTCCCTTCAAGCTGACAGTGAACGGAGACTGTGCAGCCTGCTCAGAACCACTCAGGACTGAGCACAATCACCACCAGGCACTGTGCATTTCACGTGCGCCAGGCTTGCTCTCTTCCTGCCTCGTTTACTCCTAAGCAATCCTATGAGGACAATACTATCATGAGTCCTCATTTCACAGTTTAAGGAAATTGTAAGACAATTTGCTTGAAAGCTTATAGCTGGTAAGGATCAGGATTTGAACCCAGATCCACTGACTTCTCTTGCTCTAAATACTGCCCTCTGTTCTTACGCTGCAATAGAGTCCAAACATTCATGACACACATATAATATGTAAGCCACAGGCTAACAGTTGCGAGGATAGAAAACTATACCGAACATTTATGGAGCACCTATTATGTGCCAAGCATTCCTACAGGTTATCTCTTTGAATATTTCTCTGAAAGGTAAGTGGCATCGTCTTCCTTTTATACGCAAGTGTCTGAGACACTAGCGAAGTCCTGGACCACCAGGGACATTTTCCCCCACTGCCAGCCTCTTGATGAGCAGTCTCCCTTTCCAGAAGGCCTTGCTCTTGCAAACCACTAATATGATCTCGGGAGAGCCAGCAGGCCTGCCTAGTCCTTCCTGAGAAGTATCAGCAATTTCTCCTCCTTGGCACCTTCACATCCTCTCTCCTTCCCTGATAAGATCAAGGCTCAAACATGGGCCAGGTCCTGGCCAGCCCCTCTAGGCTATGGGGCTGAGAACAGAACCATGCTCCTACCTCACTTCCCAGCGAATCATGGGGCCACCTCAGTGATCCCAGGATGCTGCTTACCAGGTCCCATCACTGTCTACAGCCCATCTGGGTGGGATTAGATGAAGTTCTCCCTTCATGGGCAATTTCACAGGGGCTGTTTGTCAGCGTAGAAGCTTTTCAATGAGGGACAAAGTCAATATGCTGTTTTTACCTCCCTGCAGATGGATTAGAATAGAGTCCTCCCCCCTCCCATGGGTCTTAAATAGCCTTGTACTTTCTGCATAGAAGCTGGTTTTCTTCTCAAGCCTCCGTTTTGCCTTCTCCCTGTCTCTTCCTGACCATTGTCTGGCCCTACAGACACTGTTGCTTTAAGGATTGGTGACCTCACAATTGGTTGCCATAGAGACCACTGTGATGTCACAAGCAGAGGACAAATAGTTCAAGGAGGAGTGAAGAGTGGGAGTGTATGGCTGGAACTGAGGGACATTTGGGATTTCTGTCCTATTTTTTATGCCCAGAACAGGCAGTATCTGGAACTGGATTCTGATATCTGAGAAAGACCTGACCAATTTTCCCTGTGTTCATCTGGGAAAGGGATGCCTTGGAACCCAAAAGAAGTGAAAAGGGCCATTAGAAACACTCCCCACCCTGGGGCTGTGAGAATTGGGCTACTTTTGTTGCTGAAAGGAATGAGGTTAGGTGCCAGGAAGAACTGTATGGCTGGAAGATCTCCCTGGAGGGGTTGATGTTGCTTTGCCTTAGGAAGCTTGAACCATGGGAGACACTTAGCCTCCAGGGTTGTGATTGCCAGCTGAAGAACTTTGTACAGATGGACATGCTATGTCACAGTGTGGTGAAACTAATTCTCTCCTCCCTGGGAACCCCTTGAGGGCTCTGCCTCTCCAACAGGGCACTGAGGTCCTGCCACAATAAATGGTCCCTCATTCAGTAAGCAAACGAGTAAGAGGGTGATGAATGAACTGGGTAGGAGATTGGAGGAAGGCTGAGTGAACGCATGACAGATGAACACAAGGACAGTTGGGCAGCTTAGAGGTCATGTACAGCCCCCACCCCAGCTTTGAAGTTCTATACCTGTCTGCCTCTCTACCTGCATCCCACCCCACACTTCTTTTTTAAAGTTATCCATTTATTTATTTGGCTACATCAGGTCTTAGTTGAGGTGCACGGGATCTTTATTGCATCATGCAGGATCTTCCATTGCCGAACATGGGCTTAGTTGCTCCGTGGCATTTGGGATCTTAGTTCTCCCACCAGGGATGAAACCCATGTTCCCTGCTTTGCAAGGTGGATTCTTAACCACCACTGGACCATCAGGGAAGTTCCCGACCCCAGGCTTCTTGTTCTCTATGATCCAGCCACACTAACTGTTTCTTAGTCCTGCCTACCACAGAATTTGCAGCTACTGTTACTTCTGCATGGAACATACTCTCCATTCCTATTTGATCGAATAACCCATACATGTCCCTTGGCTTTCTACTCAATCAGTACCTCCTCAAGGAAGCCTTCCCTGATTAAGTCAGGTCCCCAGTGTGGGCCTCCACAGCCCTGGGAACCTCTCCTGAGTACCTGCAACACTGTAGCTTTGCATTTATTCAGGCAGTTCTGTGTAAGGTCTCCCGTTCTAGACAGTGAGCTCTGAGCAGGCTGGGGCAGGGCCTGTTTTTACTCACCTGTGTTCCCAGCATTTAGCACTGTGGACACTTAATATTTGTCTAAAGAATAAACTGATAAATAACCAGTCCTGCCCCACCTGTTCCGAGAGGCCTACCCTCCCCTGCACCAGAGGAGCCTGCAAATGTGCGCTGACATATATGCATTTCTGCGCTGCCATGGTAATCTGTATATATTGGTTTGACCTATTAGGTAGCTACAAATCATTTAGTCTCCCAGAGCCTCAGTTTCCTCATTTGTACAATGGGGACAGTAACAGTGCCTATTTCATAGGATTACTGTGACAGTGTAGTTAAATTCCGCAGCTCAGTGCCCAGTAATAGTAAATAATAAATGGTGCTGTTGTGTTATTTTTAAAGGTCAAGTACAGCCTACTGGATTTAGGGCTAACTTCTTAAAAACAATGAGAAGTACACCAAATTTTCATAAATATGCTTTAAATATATATGGCAATTTTTTAAAGAGGAAATTTACCTAAAGCCCTTCTGTAAAATATGAATCAGCTCTATCTTTTATGTAATTCTGAAGCTTCATGCCTGGGTTTGCTCAAAGGGGAAAACTCAATTATCCTCTCATATTATCCAAAGCAACCCCCTAATCTTATCTCAGGCCTTAAAAAAGGGTGGGGAGGGGGCATGCCCCTAGCCATGGCTTGACCCAGGGTGAGTGCTGTCAGAGGCAAAGGCTGAACTGGGATAGTGGTTCATGCCTCACCCATCCTGCCCACCTGGAGGTGGGTGGAACTGGTCTTGCGATTCTATGGGGTAGAAGGGCTCTCCCTGACAAAAGGAAACCAATTTTTGGTCATTGACACCTCCTCCTTGCTTTTCCTGTACATAAATACTTTCTACCTACTGCTGACCAAGATTCCAGTTAGGTCAAACCCTTTAAGAAGCAGTTGGGGGCACTATAGCTGGCTCCATATAGGAAACAGCTGAGATGCCTTAAAAAATAATAATAATAATAATAATAATAAAAATATATATATATATATTTGACTGTGTCAGGTCTTAGTTGAGGCAGTAGAATCTTGGTGCATTGGTGCAGCACGTGGGGTCTTCCATTGCAGCACTTGGACTCTCCAGTGTGGTGCACAGGCTTAGCTGCCTCGTGGAATGCAGGATCTCAGTTCACTAACCAGTGATGGAAACCACATCCCCTGCATCGCAAGGTGGATTCTCCCTGGACCACCAGGGAAATCCCCCCAAATGCCTTTGAGGGTCATCTTAGCCAGCCAGGGAAGCTTTGTTCCTCCCATCCCCACCCTCAGTTCACAGTAGCCTCCTGAGGCCCATCGGACAGCCCACATGATGTATTTGGGCTCCTTCCCCTTTCTCAGGAGCTCACTGGCCCCCCCACCTCCGTGACTATTCCGTCATCCCATGGTCATCATCCTGGTACCAGGTCTCCAGCCTGAGCCACACTACCATAAACCCAATGCCTCTGGACAGATGTATTTTATGTAAGTTCAAGCACTAGAAATATTGAGTTCAGAGCATTTTATTTCTAGAGCTCTCCATATTTCTCTGGGATTATCACCTGTCTTTGTTCCCTCCCTTTCTGGGTTATTATCTTTGGACCTTTTCCAAGCCAAGCCGCCTTGATTGCTTGGGGAGAAGGCTGCCTGCATCCTCCAACGGGTCCTCTGGGTCTGGCGAGGGCAACCTTGGGGGACCCTCTCTTCTTCCTCCTGCATAACTGTGCAGGTGGCCACACTGCTCAGGCAGCCTTGCCTTTCAGGAGTTGGCTTCACTGAGAGACTCTCCAAGCGCCAAGGAACATTGAAGGGGTGGTGGAAGGGAAAGTCTCATCCCCCAAGTTAGGGAGGGCTATGCTCAGGGTGAGCCTCAGGGTACAGAAGGGAGGGAGAAGGCCAGCTGTTCTCTTTTCTACGCAGTGCCAACCTAGCCTGACACCAAATTAATAGCATTCAAATGAGATGCAAAGCATTATGCAAATCTAAAAGAGAAGGCCACTCTCACCCAGGGCTTTTTGGCTGTTGGAAGGCCAGTACCTTGAGCCCTCTCTCAGAGGACCCTACAGACCTCTTTCAATTTCAGCCCTCATCCCTTCTGCACCAGGCAATGTGAAGAATCTGATGAGACTGGCATGACCATGTCAAGGTCCTCTGATCCAAGGGCCACTTTGGTCTCACCTCCCAGGCACTCGAGTCCTCTTCCACTCTGAAATGAGGCGGAGGCAGCCACAGAAGGTGGTATAACCTTCTTCTGGATGCAGAATGCCAGTTCCCCATTCAGTAGCAGTGTATGCAAAGTAGATGCAAGGAGGGGGGTGTTGCATCTATTTAACTGTCCATTAAAATGGCCCCATGCCCATCACCTCTGCATAAACCCAGGCTTCCAAATTGCCAACCCCTGCTGCCTGCAAGCACATGTGGTTCCTGCGCCTGGTAATTGCTGTGGTGTTTGTTGAGCTGTATTTGCATTTGATTGTCATTTAACTTTCCATCTTTCTCCTTCAATCAAACCGGGAACTGGGCTTCTGCAATTGATTGTTCATTTTATTTTCAGCCCCTTTGTGGGTTTTTAGAGTTTCCTTCATTAGTGCCACAAACTTGAATCCGGGGACTTCAGTCACATGGAGGGGGAAGTCCTCCTCCCACCCATCCCAGGGCTCCTACATGAAAATAATCTACCCAGCATCATGGATCTTAAGTCCTACCCCCAGTCTCTGTGCTTCAGCACCTGCCTCATTTCTGCCCAGCCAGTGGCATTAAACATTTATGGAGCTGAGGAGGATCAAAGACCTTGGCTGGGGGTGGTGGGCAGGCTGGAGGCCTCAGTCTAGAGATGGAAAGCAGCTCACATCAGACCCTTTTCTGCTGCTGTCTCCACCCACCCGGGCTCTTGCTAGGGCTGATCTGGTCCTCTTCCCAGAGCAGGAGCAAATGCTGAGGAATCAGGACTCCCATTTATGAGAGCAGGGCCCTCCTCCTGCCCCTAAATTCAAAGGGTTGATTTTGGATTCTCTGGGAAGCCTGACTGGGGCTTCCCTAGTGGCTCAGTGGTAAAAAATCCGGCTGCCAATGCAGGAGATGTGGATCCAGTCCTTGGGTTGGGAAGATCCTCTGGAGAAGGAAATGGCAACCCACTCCAGCATTCTTGCTTGGGAAATCCCATGGACAAAGGAACCAGGCGGTCTATAGTCCAGTGGTTCGCAAAGAGTCGGACACAACTCAGCAACAGAGCAGGCATGTACAAAGGGAAGCTTGATTGGAGCCATGGCATCCTAGACTGTTCCAGATGCTGCAGGGTCTTGGAAACCCCCCTGAGGAGTGGGTTGAGGTGAGCAGGCTGCCATGTGCCCCAGGAATCTCTGGACAGAGGTGGTAGCCCCTGCCCCTGCTTCCCTGAAACTTCAAAACCCAATTGGCTCCACAAGATTCGTTTGAAGCTGTCTTGAAGACTTATTTTCTTCTCTCACTCAGAAAGGAAGTGTCATCCAGGCACTTCAAAATAAGTCACCAGTGTGCCCGTGATGCCACAAACAGATGGGCTGTTTGGGAGTGGGGAAGTGAGGCTGGCTTCTCCAGGGGGCTGTGCTGGATGTCTGGCACTCTCTGGCCAGAGGCTAGGAGGGTCCCTGAGGTGTTGGAAAGCCCCTCTCTAGTTTCCAGTCCTAATGCAGCAGCTGTAACTCAGATCCCTTCCCTCAACATCTGAGTGAGCAGTGAACCCCTCAGTTTCTATCACTGGCCTTGGTCACTGAAAACCCACCTTAAGAATTCCAGATTCTCTGGTTTTGGTGTAAATATCTTTGTGATGGCATAATCCCTTGCAGTATAGTCACTGAGGATGTCCTGTGACTCAGAAGACCACAAAGCCTAGCCCCCACCTGTTCCAACCCTTCCTCCTATGTCCCTGCAGAGACTCCCTGCTCCACCAGAACCAGTCTTCTCACTGACCCCAGGTCATATTGCATTTCCCACCACCTGGTATTTGGATAAGTCACTCCCTCCACTCTGGATGCCCTCCTTCTTCCTCTCCCCTGAAACCTAAAGCATAATTAAGGCTAATTTCAGGAACTTCCCTGGTGGTTCAGTGGCTAAGACTCCATGCTCCCAATGCAGAGGGCCCAGGCTTGATTGCTGGTCAGGGAACTAGATTCCACATGCTGCAACTAAAGATTCTGCATACTGCAATGAAGATCAAAGATCCCGCTTATCTCAACTAAGACCCAGCAGAGTCAATAAATTTTTAAAAAACAATCTTTTAAAAAAATTATCAACCAAAAAAAGGCTGATTTCAGTCAACCCATCTCCTTTGTGAAGCTCTCAGTGACCTCCCTTCACCCCCCAAAACAATTGTCCCCTTCTCCATTATCTCACAGCATGAAATTTAGCCCCAGTGATATGCCATGGGCATGCCATCATTTATTCACAAATATTTATTAAGCGTCTACTATATATGGGGCACAGTAAGGTTGGGAGTGGAAGAGATAGACATATTCTGTGCCTTCACAGTGTTGACAACTAATACAGAAAACAATTAAGCAAGCAATTACATAGACAAAGAGGTCCAAGACCCTCTGGGGTAACAATCAGGCCGGGGACACAAAGCAAAGAGGAGAAACAAGACCAGTAAAGGGAGCCTTGCAAGTCTCCCCAGGCTGCCACTTTCAAATGCATATACGACTTGAGCGCATTGTAAATCTGTAGCATAGAGCTCCATGTTCCCTAGGGCATCTTATTGTACTTAATTTGTGGGTGATGCTAAGATCTGGGCAGAATGAGCCCCTTGAAGTACATGAGATAGGTGTTGACAGAAATTCTACTGCTTCCCAATTTGGTGCAATCTCTGCCTCAACCTAGCTAGGAGCCCATGGCAGAGAGGCCACATTGACCATCTTTAGGATGGAGGGACAGACAACCTAGGTGCATATTTTCCCCATGATGCAAACCCATCCTCTGAGCTCAGAGCGGGGTGATGAATTCTGGGACTTGTAGTCTTTATTGGACAACACCCCACTCCTCCAATGGGGTTAGTTCAGGCAATAAAAACCATGATGTGACAGGTTCCTAAGCTCCTCCTTTTTGTGAGTATTGCCCAGCTTATCAAGGAGCCCAGCTTCCACCAGCCTCCAAATTCGCATGAATCATCCTGGCACACAAGGTTCATCTGTGGGTCATGATTCACCCTCCTCTGCCCAAGTTGCGTAGTTCAGAGGAGCCAAAGAATCAAGGAGGAGCTCAGAAATAACTTCAAGGAGGAATCTCTTGCCATTTGCCAGTATTTCCTCCCCTGAGCCACAAAACCTTCTACCTCCATCCTCTGTTGGCAGCTCTCTTCCTCCCTCCCATCTGCATCTTCTTTCCTGGCTTCCTCTCCTTACCTCTTATTCTTTTGTCAAGTCCTCTCCCTTCTGCCATCCATCTGCTACTGCCCTCTTTTTTCTCAGCTTCTTGAAACGATTGTCCAGAAATCCTCTCCCAGTGATCCCCCAGATAATTCTACATGCCACCTGCCTGTTGTCTAGGCTTCTTAACAGCCATCACCATAGCTCCTCAGAGCCCACAGTAAGAGAATCTAGAGAGAATCTGAGAAGTAGAGCTGGAAAACTGTGAAAGTAGTAAGGACCAAAAGATTCTGAGGAATGACTTCAGAGCAGAAGTCTTGCCACCTGCTTCCAGGATGAGATAAGGAAGGGCATTGGACAATAACTGGGGTCTGGAAGCTTTGGAGAGGAGCCAGGTTCATGTGCAAAGATCTAAACAGAAAGCTATTCTCCCTGGGAGCTGCAGGAAGTTCAGCCCTCTTCTTCCTCTACAAGGAGAATAACATTGGTCACAGGGTGATGTCCCATTTGTCCATTGAGGCTCTTCTAGTGAGCTCATCCTTGGAGCCAGAAAAACCTCTGGATCTAAACATCTGCCTCAGGGATCTGATTGCCCAGTTTGCTGTTCTGTGACTCACTGGGGCTCCTCAGTCTAAGCAGAGCCTTCCTTGTTCTTCCATGTCCTTGAATGGTACCACCTCCCTGGCTACCCCTCTGGCCTTCCTTCAAGCCTCTATCTAAAATAATCCTAGGGAAATGCCCTCACACTCCACCCCACCCCCTTCCCCCATGCCTGTCCCATTTTCTCCACCAGTTCCAGGAACCTGGGCAGGAATAGATGTGAAGGGTCTGCTCTCACTGGCTAGCATTGTGGTTTCTTTGGTCCTGTAGGGGGCCAAGGCAGGGTCCTGGAGATTCAGGGCCACACGCAGACCCAGGATATTACCTTCACTTGCCCACAATTTGGCCAAGTTAGCTCCTGCCAAGTGTAGAATGTCTTCCCAGGACACGAGTACTACTGGCTTTTAACTATAATATCAGGATAATTAAGCTTTTCTGTGAGCACAGTTTGCTGCTGATGCAGCTGCCTGGAGCCCTGGCATTTATTGAGCGCAAAGTAATAATTTATTGTCCTTTGTACGCTCAAAAGCCATCTTCATTATAGGCTCAGGACGGAGCTGCCAAAGGGCACGCGGGCCTCACCAGTTGCCTCATTCGCGAACGCCTTCCCAGGTCACCCTTGGCGCCCTCAGGTACCCCAGGTACCAGGATCGGGTGGGGAGAGATGGTGACAGGGTGGCTGTCTCACGGAGACATCAGGTTAGAACCCCACCTCCTCGGTAGGCTGCTAATGAGGGAGAGGGCGGCAGACTTGGCTGAGCCTGGGCAGCTGGGAAGGGCGGGGGCCATGTGCCCACGTTAGCAGGGAAGTCCTTCCTCAGAGCTGGCGGCGGCGCAGGGAGGCTGTCCTCCCGCCTCTGGGTCTTCTGCGCCTTTGCTTGGGACTTTACGGTAAGCCGCTCCTCCCGCGCCCCCGCCCCCAGCCCCGCGCGGCGATCCCCGGCGCCGACGCCAGGCGCTGGCCGTGGTGCTGATTCTGTCAGGCGCTGGCGGCGGCGGCGGCCACGCTCCCTCTTCCCCGGTCGGACCCGGCTCTGTCCCCCGCGCCCGAGCCCAGCTGAGCTCCCAGACCTCCCATCGCAGCCCCGATCTGCGGCGCGGCCGCCACTGGCACCATGCGCCCGGCAGCCCTACTGCTCCTGCCCTCGCTGCTGGCGCTCCTGGCTCACGGTAAGGGACCCCGGCATCCGGCGGCAGGGTCAGGGTCCCGGGGGTGGGAAGAGAGGGTTGTCCCCGAGCTCAGCTCCGCGTATCTGGCTGCCCAGCCCGGGCACCGCGCTCAGGCAGCTGCTCTGCCCCCCGCGCCGGTCAAGCCGGGCGGGGCGCGGGCTCCGCGGGGCGGGAAGCTGCCGCTGCTCCCGCCATTCGCACCCGGCCGAGACCTCGCCTTTAATCATCTCTCCGGATCTAATGGGATTTCTCAGCTGCAATTCATCACGCCACCCCCTCCCCGCACACACTCACGCGTTCACCCGCGCGCTACCTTTCCACACTCCCCGGGCGTCCAGGAGCGTTGGGGCGCGCGTGCCAGGGGGAGGACGGCACAGGGCAGTGAGTTGGGACGGTCCGGCTGGCGGCCCGCAGTTCGCCTCCCTTGTCGCCCGCCAAACTTCGTTCGACTTTGCCGCCGGTTCTGGGGCCTCACAGCGGAGGGACGGGGCCAGATGGCGGCGGGACCCGAAACTGGGACTTCGCCTACCTCTCTCTGCCTTGGCGCTGCCACGCAGAGATCGGAATTTAGAGTGCCATTCCAGGAAGAAACTCGAGGGACCCGAGACCCCTATCTGGCTCCTTGTTCTGCCCTGGGCTGCAACAGCTGAAGTCTTGGGATAAAAACTGCGTCCTCCCCGGAGCCCTTTCCTTGCACCTTCCACCCTTGCACACTCCCAGAGCTCTTTCTCCCTCTCGGCC
The DNA here is from genome assembly GCA_006408675.1 of Madoqua kirkii. Taxonomy (NCBI): domain Eukaryota; kingdom Metazoa; phylum Chordata; class Mammalia; order Artiodactyla; family Bovidae; genus Madoqua; species Madoqua kirkii. The sequence goes on along the minus strand of SJYC01128722.1, from coordinate 9,076 downwards.
TGCCGTCCTGCTCCGGCCCCCACCCACTTCATGGCCGAAGACTCTTCGCGGGAGGACTGGCACCCCATCCTGACGTCCTCCGTCCCCCGCTTGCAGTCAGGACTCCAACTTCATCAGTCCTGGGTCGAGGGAAGCTTGGCCATGAAGTGGGAATCGAGGGAATGTTACAGAGACAATGGAGGGTTGTGTGCCTTGAGGAAGGAAGGTTTCCGAGTCTGTCTCCACACAACCTGCCCTGGCTCAAACACTCACCAAAACTGCGGGCACCCACTTATTTCTTCCACTGCAGTCAGTTGGCTGGTGAGATCGCTGAAATCTTGCTTGGCACTGGGACCCACCATCCCTTAGGCATGTGGTTAGTAGGGCATGATGCGGAGGAGAAAGAAGGTGGGAGTTTCTAACCTCATCATTCCATCTTCCCGGGCCTCGTTGGAGCTCAGCACAGTGGAGATGGAGCCAGACTGGGCCCCTGGACCGCAGTTTTCTTTGCTCTGTGTCCTCAGAGACATGGAAGCCCCTCTCTGAGCCTCTAGTTACAGTAGCACACAGCCAGGTATGCTAGCTCTGCTCCCTGGCTGCCGGTGTCGGGTTCTTTTGTGATTCCAGGAATTCAGTACTATGTGTTCCCGTTGAGGGAAAGGGAAAAAGTCCCGAACGCCCTGCTAAGATGGGGCAGGGAGAAGGGAGAGAAGCTTGATCCTGGCCCAGCTGTCGGAAAATGTCCCTGGGAGTTTGGGACGCATCTTGAGATTGGGCCACATTCTTGTGCTGGACAGCTCCCTTGGGGTGCAGAGCCTGTGTGTGCCTCCTAGTCTGCAGTCTGAAAGCTCCCGTGAGGGTGTGTGGGGCTGCTGTAATGCAGTCAGGGCCCAGAGTGTCTGGAGTAGTAGGTCCAAGTGTGTCTGTGCTTCAGGTCTGGATGTTGCATGAGGGCTCAGCAGTGAGTGGGTGTGAAGAGTGTGGAAGGCCGCTAGTGTGCGATGCAGCCTCTGCCAGAGAGTTCCCTGCAGGGCTAGAGTGAGACTGCGGGTCTCCAGGAGGATGGCTGGGGTGGCCGGGAGCCCAGCGGAGCCTCGCTGAGGTCATAGGTGTGAGCATGAAGAACTGGTTCACTCTGTGACCGAGAGTCTGTGTGTCTCCAGCCAGTGTCCCTCCCTGACCATCTGGACCTCTCCAGTGCCCAAGAGACTTCTCCCCCAAGTGGTACGTGGAATAGGGGTCTGCCTGCTTGGAAAGATCTTTGTTTATACAAACCCCCTAAAGGAGAAGAGGAAGCAGCCCAGCAATGCCAGGCAAGAGGAGAGAAGGCCTGGACCTGGGCCAGCCCTGATGTACCTCTTCCTCCCAGCAGGGCTGCAGGGTCCCAGTCCTTGGGATACTGAGTGGTCTCACTGAGAGACAATAAACTGGGCCATCTCAGGACTCCTGGGGGCTTTAACCATGAGAAGGAGCCCCCAAGCAGTAAGGGCCTCAGGCTGTGAGTGTTTGCGGCCTGAATGCTGCATCCCTCAGCCTCGTGGCCTTGAGAGGGGAGCCTCAGAGCTTTGCTCACGTTTAGGCAGAGAGACACAGATGTAGCCAGAAGTGGCCCAGAAGCAGTGGGAGATGGGAGAGGTGGAGACCTAGGGGGGCACGGCAAGATGGTGCTGGGCCAAGCTCAACCCCATGGGCTCAGCTCCCTGCTGCCTCTGCAGCCGCGGGGCACAGTCAGCATTAGGTTGAGGGGCGCCATGAACCACCAGTAATCCTCCCTGCAGTTGGTAGCTGGCGATCCTGCCACGAGGTGGGAGGAAAGTGGTTTGGGAGGGGCAGCTTGTGCCCAAGCCTGCTGTGTCAGTTTAATGATTTTTAATGAGCAATTACCTTTAGTCATTCTCCTAATTTCTGAATATCAATAAAGTTAATTAAACTCTGCATGTGTGAATGTGGCCTGGGGAGATGGTGAAGGTGGAAGTTGCAGAAACTGGGGTGAGACTTGGGTGTCCAGAGGCAGAGGCTCCCTCCACTGGCTATGTGACCTTGGACCTGATGCTCCCCGTCTCTGAACTCTGATGGAGTGTTCGGTGGGAAGAGTAAGGGAGGGGATAGGAAGTAGGGGTCATTCATTGTGCCAAGAACTGGAGAACATGGTCTGGAAGGCAAGAAGAGAAGGAAAACCTGGCCTCCAGGAGCCCTAGTGCTGAAGGGGTTAACAAACCAGGGCTGCCTTAACCTGAAATGGTAATTGCTGTTTCCTGCAGACTCTGTGGTAGGTGCTAGAGTCTCAAGGTACATTCTTGAGTCTGGGGGCTGAAGCCAAAGCTAGCACCAGGTCCTTCTTCCTATTGCCCAGCCTGGCATATTGTGAGAGTGCTGGGGACAAGGCTCAGTGGGAAACAGTCTAGATTGTACCCAGAGCCCCGGGGGTTGACATGGCAGCCAGGAGACCCCCCTGGGCTTCTGAGGAGACTGGAGGGCCTGGAGACTGCCCTGGACTGGAGGGAAAGTCTGGGTTGGCTTTTTACCCCTCACGGGCCCAAGCTCATCAAGCTTGGCAGGCCCTGGCGGCAATCCCAGCTTCCTCAGCAGGGTGGCAGCTTAAAATGCCTTGGGGACACCATGGGGCGCTAATGGGGATCGAGGAGACACAGGGACTGGGTTTAATTAGAAACTGGGCTTAATTAGAGCTTCTGTACCTCTCCCACCAATGGCTGTCTGAATGGTGGGGGGGCATGTTAAAAATCCTGCTTCTTTAAAGCCCCCCTTCACCCCGACCCTACCTAGGTGCCCAAGCCTGCCAGCTCTCCTCCCCTCCTTGTCCCCATGTCTCCAGGCCCTGTTTGCCAGGCTAGGCTCAGTTCAGGGATGCTGCGCCCCCACCTGGGCAGAGCTGTCAGAGCTGAGTACCCCAGCCCCCAAATAAGAAAGAGGGTGTGGAAAAGGGCCTATAGGCAGGGGTTACTTTAGCGAAGGAACCTCTCACTTCAGGTGGTTAAGAGCCTCAGGCTACCTGTCTGGCCTCAGGCATGCCTCTGTCCTCTGTAGGTCTCTACCTCCTGGAACATTCAATTTAAGGGTGCACCAAACTGGTGGTTGCCAAGCCTGAAAGCACAGATTTCTGGGTCCTCAGCTTACTGGCCTGCACTCAGGGAGGAAGAGCCAGGCTCTATATGTAAGTGGCTGGGGGAGTGGTGTTGAGGAGACAATGCTACCAGCCAGAGTCAGTAGCTGGGAGATGGGGAGCAGACACTTAGAGTTCTCCAAGGCCCCTTCAGACTAATTCCAGCAGGAAGCCAACTTACCCAGCCAAGATAATCAGTTCCCGGAACTAGCCATGTTCTCATCAGCTTCTGGGCTCTTGCTGTCCCTTCTGCCTGAAATTCTTTTCCGCTCCTGGGCCAACCTGGCTCACTCTACCTTATGCTTCAGGTCCCCGCTTAGTTGGCCCTTCATGCAGTTCTTCAGCATATATTTATGGGGCATCTACTCTACGGTTTCTCAGACCCTCAGCCTGAGCTGGGGCAGTCTTCTGGGCTCCCATCACCCCCTGGCTTTCCCCCATCAAGTTGCCCACCTTGTGGGGTCACGAGCTCCTAGCGCCTGATGCCCCTTTCCAGGAGCAAGACTGAACACAGGAGGGAAGGCGCCAAGTCTGTTCTGCTCAGACCCTCCATTTCAGGACAGTTCTAGAATTCTTCTCTGGAAGAAGTTTAGGGTCAGCTGCCTGTTTAGAAAGGAGAGTTGGGTGCATGGCAGCTGGGACTGAAGCTGAGTTTGCGTAGCAGCACACTATTTTTACATAGATTGTATGTTAGGATTTTTTCCCTTTCCTAACGGTTGGCCAATTATCCCAACTGTAAATTGTAGCCTTGACTTAGTTTTTTCCTTCCACAAATTAAGCTGTCATGCCGTCAGCCTGAGGTGGCTTGGGGGTGGGGTTCTGATGGCCATTCTAAGAGGGCTAAAGCCTCTCTCCAGCCACCCTGGTACCACCACTGCTCAGGTCCCCAGGGGCACATGGTGGACATTAAATACCCATTGAATAAACTGACCTGGACAGGTCAGCAGTGGCAGAGTTAAGTCCAGAGCCTAGGCTTCTTGACTCCTTCCCATAGCATGTACCCACCACTTCTACTGCCTGGGAGGGGTGCCCTGCATGAACTTAAGAACTGAGATAAGAGAGGGACAACCCTATGTCATCTAGCTTTATCACTTCCTCTTCCATCTCATCTTCAGACACCCTCTCAGAGCTTGGCAGGACCAATATGAAACCTTGGGAGCTGCTCTGAGCCTTTCATGCACTTAAATGAAAAGGTGGAGGTGAAGGAGTCCTCCAGAACCACAACAATTCATGTCCATGAACCTTCCACAACGCCTAAAAGAGCTGTCCCTGGGGAACATCCATCCCTAGGGGTTCATTCATTTATCCATCTCACAAACATCTTTTGGGATACGAGGCCTGTCTTAGTACCCTCAGGAGCTAAGCCTTTCATTTTTAAGCCTTTTCTATTTAATAAAACCAGAGACTAGTTATCCCCACTTTATACATAGGAAAACTGAGTTTCAGAGATTAAGTTACTTACCCTGGGCTTAAAGCCAGTAACTAATAAAATGACTTGGAAGTGCCTCCACATTTTGCAAAATCTGGCTGCAGCCAGGACTGTGCCTACTCCTCAACCCTAAGGCAAAGCTTCAGTACAAACAGATGAGAACCCAGGAGAGTATCACTATCCTATTAATAGTAGTAGTAGCAACAATAATAGCAAGTATTTATTAGTTACCAACTAATGTGCCAGGCATTGTACAAGTGCTTTATATATTATACATTAGCTCATTTAGTCCTCATATCATCTCTGTGAGGTAGAAGCTGTTATCTGCATTTTATAAGTCAAGTTCAAGCCCATGTTCAGACAGACCCAAGATATAAATGGCCCCTGAGTTTCTTCTAGCACGTTTCTGGTGATGACAGTAGCTTATTTTCCTGACATCTGCCCTCAGTCCTTACTGCTGCAGATTAGGGATATTTTATCTCTAGGCTCAGTCCTTAGAGAGCAGAAGAACAAAACACCATTTCTGACTCTTGGAGGCCAGGATAGAGCACAGGACTGGGGGTCAAGTGAACCCTGAAGTCTTGGCCCAGAGACCAGTGACCTTGGGTAACTCTTACTCTCTGATCTTTTAGGAGACTTAGTGAATGAGAATACCAGTCACTCCTGTCCTGAAGCTGGGCTGCCCCACCTACCCAGTATCCCCACTCCTGCTGAGGTCCAGTCCCTGGTGGGGAAGGCCCAAGCTTGCCTTGAATCTCAGCTCTCGGACAGGACTGGGCACCAAGCCTGCCCCAGCTTCCCTCCACCTGCCTACCTGCCACCAGGCTGCCAGCCCTTGGAGGCAAGGATCGATGCCGCTGCGCTGCGCCGGCAGTGTTGTTGGCCATTGATTGTTGAGATTTCTCGGCGGGCTCTGGAGTAAACAAACCTGCCGCTTCTCTAACAACAATCCGGGTCTCAGGTTGCAGAGTCTGCAGCCTGGCTGGCAGGCAGGCTGGTGGAAAGGAGCCAGGGATAGGGGGTGGGGCGTGGGGTAGGGTCCTAGCTGGGCCCAGTAGTGACAAGGGGCTCTGCCAAGAGATGAGAAGGAATGAGTGGGTGGGAAAGGGGCAATGGAGAGATAGAGAGAGAGTGAACCCTAGACCCTGTACATGCCTTGTTCAGTCCAACTTGCCCATTTTCCCTTAGCCATTTTCCCATACCTGGAATGCTATATCTGGAACCTTCTATTTGTTTCAATTCAACCACCCCCTCTTTATCTGATCATCCAGCCCACAGGTTCTCTCTCTTCTCTCACCTACCCCACATCAGGAACTTAGCCTATCCATCCTTCACCCACCCATCCCCTCTCCATGCAACACCTCTCTATTTTCAGCACCTATCAGGTGCTTTAATAGGCAGGAATACAGCATAATCCCTGCCCTTAATCTTCACAAGCTCAGCCGTGACTGCCTCACCAGCTACACTACAGACTCTCTGATTTTAATGCGATACAAAAAGTTGCTAAACAGCATCCAACCACTCACCTTCAAAAGGACAAACGATTCCTAGCCAGGGACTCTTCTGAGCCTCAGTTTCTTGCCTGTCGTGAGAGGGCTCATCTTTTTGGTCTTTGAAGGCCCCAGCAAGACTCTGGGATCCCTGGGCCAGGCCTTGCTTAGTGCCCTCCGACACAACTCTTTCCATCTCTGCTGGGTCTGAGGGTCCCTTTAAGCCCCCAAGAAGGCAGAGCAGATACAGGGTCCCTCCTGCCACCAAAAAGTTGTGACCAACCTAGACAGCATATTAAAAAGCAGAAACATTACTTTGCCAACAAAGGCCCATCTAGTCAAGGCTATGGTTTTTCCAGTAGTCAGGTATGGATGTGAGATTTGGACTATAAAGAAAGTTGAGCACCAAAGAATTAATGCTTTTGAACTGTGGTGTTGGAGAAGACTCTTGAGAGTCCCTTGGACAGCAAGGAGATCCAAACAGTCCATCCTAAAGGAGATCAGTCCTGAATATTCATTGGAAGGACTAATGCAGAAACTTCAATACTTTGGCCACCTGATGTGAAGAACTAACTCATTTGAAAAGATCCTGGGAAAGATTGAAGATAGGAGGAGAAGAGGATGACAGAGGATGAGATGGTTGAATGGTATCCCTGACTCAGTGGACATGAGTTTGAGTAAACTCCGGGAGTTGGTGATGGATAGGGAGGCCTGGTGTGCTGCAGTCCATGGGGTTGCAAAGAGTCAGACATGACTGAGCTGAACTGAACTGAACCTGCCACCAAACCAAGTGTTGCAGAATAATCCAAAATTCGGGTCTCTCCCTTCCCGCAGTGAAGTCCCCAGGAGCCCAGTTGGACCCCTGCACCCTGGCAAAAACCTCAGCATCTCCCCCAGTCACCCACTCTGCCCCTCCCACTGACTCCTGTCTCTACCCTCAGGACTCTCCTTCCAGCGGCTCATGGACCGCAAGGGCAGAACTGCAGGCCCCTGTGAAAAGTGCCTGAACCACAGAGCAGCCCCCAACAGATGTTCATTTGCATGCTGTTTTACCCCACTTTGCATTCTGTCTCCTTATTAAAGGCACAGAAGCAGACCCAGCCCCTCCCACTCCCAGCCCCATCCCTCCTCCCCTCCCCACCCCCACAGCTTCTCCCTCCCTCACAGCCCAGCAGCTGAGCATCAGCTCCTTTGTCCCCCAAGCGGCCACCTGCTGAGCGTCTGGCCCGGGTCCCGCCAGCCAGCAGGTGCCTAGGGAGCCCCAGAGCCTGTAAGGGGGGATACTGCACCGTGTGGAGAGCCAAGTTGTGCCTTGGGTGGGGGAGTGGCCCCAAAGGAAGAACATGACTAGGAGAAAGCTGGTCAGAGGGCCAGGACTCCAGGGTTTAAACCTGATACTGGCTCATACTAGCTAGGTGCTGCTGCTGCGTGCGCTCAGTCATGTCCAGCTCTTTTGTGATCCCATCGACGATAGCCCTCCAGGCTCCTCTGTCCACTGGATTTCCCAGGCAAGCATACTAGAGGAGGGTAGTCATTCATTTCTCCAGAGGATCTTCCCTATCCAGGCAGGGATTGAAATCAGGTCTCCTGCATAGCAGGCAGATTCTTTACTGGCTGAGCCACCAGGGAAGCCCTTACTACCTAGGTGACCTGGGGAAAATCATGTCATGCCCCTGTGTCTCAGTTTCTTCAGGAATTCACGGCACCTGTCCCACCTCTTTCAAAGAACAGCATCCAGATCAAAGGAAATCAGAGGAGTTGGTGACAGGGAGGAAACTGGAAGCCCTGCTTAAGAGGAGCATATGCCCATAGCTGGAGCTGTCCAGCACCAGGAGGGGCTGATTTCCAGGTAGTCACTGGAGGGGCAGATCAGAAAGTGGAGCAATCCAGGGCTGACCTGTAAGGTAGGAGTGGGCAGTGAGCACAAGCTGGCCCAGGCCTGACTAGGAAGCTGAGACTAGCCATTGGGGGCAGGGTACTTCTAAGGGCCTTCACCCTGGGTTGCTGCTCTGATGGACATTCTGAGATATCATTTATATCCAGCAAGGGGATGTGCTAGTGATTTGAAACATCTGCTCGGGCAGCTGGCAGGCTCCCTCCTGTTGTGAGGTCCTATTTTCTGGCTGGTTAGAGGAAGTGGGGGAGAGGGATTAACTTTCTTTTGAGGACAGAAGAGCCCCTGGCATCTCCAGGGAAAGGTGTAAATGTGGGATCAAACAAGGCTTGTCTGATGGAAGTCACCATGCATCTGCTTGTCCAGCCTCCCCTTGTCCACTTTCCTTCACTGCCCACTCCCTTCTTTCCACCTTCTGGCAGAGTTCTAGCCTTGATCTTCTGGGTCCAGCCATCTCCCGCTCATCCCCCTACCCTGCCTGCCAGTCTAGGTCTGCTGTTCAGGTCGGGGTGCTGCCCTGAGCCTAGTCTGTTTCACCTGTATTCCTGATACTACCCCTGGTGTTCCTGGATCCTTCACTGCCCTCGGCCTCAAGTAGAGGAGACTGGCAGGGACACGGGGAGAGGACTTAGCCTTCTCAACTCAAGGCATACACACACTCCACCTGGGAGGATCCTTGAAAGAAGTCAGAGCAAGGTTGGGGCAAGAGAGGAGACAGAGGGATTAGGGGCTGCACGGCTGAGTCCATCTGGTGTTCCCAGGGGGTCTGGAGAAGAAGAAGCCCCAGGTTTGCAGGTAGCCATGTATATATACATCTTGCCCCAGCTGGTCCATCTAACCCTGGGTGTCTGTGTCCATATGTCCCTGCATGTCTGTGCGCTCCTGTCCCCATACCCTGGACTCTGTGGCCCTGGGTGCAGGCACTGCAGGTCTCAGCTCAGGCTGGTCTCTCCTCTCCCCAGAGCCCATTCCACTCTCTGCCTCCCCAATCTTGGGCTCCACTGACCCCTCAAGGAGACTTGAGCTGCTGCTGCTATTTTTAGCAGCTCTGTACCCCTCCCCTCCCCCACTCAGGCCTGCTAGGGGAAGTGGGGAGGACAAACTGAGTTTGTAGAGCCTCAGAGTCCCATGGAAACAAGGGGAGTCTGGGGTGGTCCACAGGT